>JAXIVJ010000007.1:0-85000 GCA_036785665.1 Chirona hameri
AAGTGGTGGGCTGTGCAGCCAGCTTGATGTCATTGGGAGGGTATACTTAATGGCGTAGGCCTGTTTACTACTCAATCAGGCTTAAAGGGAATAGGTCACATTGAAAGTTGTCTTGAAATTCAACCATACAGTGCATCTTGAGCTCAAAACTAAATATGACTTTTGTTTGGACAACTGATGGATATATGTGGAGAAAGAAGTAAGTTTCTCTTTGCATTTCACAAGAATTTGTACGACCAGCTGGCACCCTGTCTCGGCCTGACGTCAAGTACAGTCTCTGACAAGGGGCCGCATACTGCCTGGGAGCTGAGCATATATTAATGAGGCGTTCTGATCAGAGACTACGTGCCAGAGAGTGTACCTTGACAAAAATTGTGTGTCCTTATCCAGTCTCCTGTTATCTGTGCCTATACCAATTCTTACCTGTCCTCCACACTGCACAGGTGGTTTCCTATTGAAATGGTGGGGCCACTGCCCCACCAACTTTATGTTTTTCCCCACCAACTCTTATCAGATTTGGAGGTTATCCGGCATTACAATGGTCATTATCACCCCAACCAAACAAAATAACCAAGCAAAATGATATTTGCCCCACCAACTTTCTTGGAAAAGATCCACCCATGCATCACAGGCTGCCCATATCATTACATCCATAAATCATTATCAGGGTTCCAATTATCCAATACATTTTAAAAGAAGGAGTAGGAAATGCACAGTAAAATTCAGGAAGAATTAAAAAAATATTATCCATAGGGTGTCATTTTCCACCCAAATTTCCCAATGCCAGGATGTTTGGACTGAGCACTGAGCTTGAGTCTCTAAAGATGTTCAAAACCTGGCATTGGTAAGAACAATATAAATGTCATCTCCTTGCTTGAATGGTGTGTTTTTTTTTGGGGGGGGGGGGGAAGAGAGGGAGAGGTGTATAATTGTGAAATCTGAGTCAGTCTGATAATGATGACCGGTTTTTGCTTTTCTGTGCTTGATTATTGTTGTTAGAGTGTGTTAGAGTGTGATTTGGAGGTTATCCAGCTTGATTGTGTAGAGTGTGAACTACCTAGTCCTATATCACATTGTGCTGGTATGATACATCTCATTTGTTTTATTTCCTCTAGCACATTCATATCTGAATTTATTTCACAACAATTCATATGATTGACATGCATATGTTTATGGATTTCAGATTTGGTGGGCAAATCTGTGTGCAGATGTTGACTACCTAAGAAACATTTTTATTAGGAATAAGGAACCTATATTTGGCAAAAATGCAGATTTGGCATCAAGTTAAATCTGTGGACTTAATTTTCTGTGTTACTTAATAACACAGAAAATTAATTCTAAATTAAATCTGTGGACTGTGGACCTCTATTTTCTGACCCTAAAATTGCAGCAGAAAAATATCAGGCTGTAGCCTGTATTGATCTGAGATGTTCACAAATTGGAAGGTGGGATGGGGAACTATTAGATTAAAATTTGCATGGATATAATCTTCAGCCAATAACTATCATTTCAGTGTTGTGAGCAATTATTTGTATCATGTTTTGTTATCCATCCCAACCCTTCCCTTGTAACAAATTGTAATAATATGATTTGCAATGCATGAAACCTATTCTAACATATGGACAATTCCAGGACAAATCACCAAGGTATGAAAATGTATACCCCACCCTATCAGATTTTGCTCCAAAATGGTGTACATAGTCGGTTGTTGTATGTATCCTTGGCGCTGATTTCGATTTTGTTTAATTTGTACGATCGTCAGGTCACGGGGTCACAAGATACGGGTCAGCAAAAATTCAGGTCCAGATCAAACAGCCACAATGTTTGCCATTATATCTCCATGATGAAAATAGATATCAGGGTAAAATTATAAGTCATTAGAAAGAGGAAGAAACAGAATGTGATAACATACACATTTAACCTCTAAGATCAATATTGATAGCTTGACCTTATGACCTTTATTTCAGGTCGAGGTCAAACAATGTTTGGCCGCTCCGATTTTTGTTTACATTCATACACAAGTTGGGGCATTGATTTGCTAACATGCATGCCAAATTTCGCAGTGCAACTGAAACTCCTTGGGAGTCAACAGGATCATATGTCATGATTTCATTTGACCTGCGAGTTCACGAATCTCGACATTCCTCCAAATGTAGGCAATATGGGCATCATTCGAAAGCACCTGTCCATATAATGCACTTGTGATATCAATTTCACATTTTGTTTGCAATTAAAGCGTATTGTCCTCGGATGAACATCCGTCGCGACAGTTTTCTCTATCACCATCACAACTGCGCGCTAGGGTGCAAACAATGCTGCACATTTGTTGATTTGTCCAGGTTTTCACACGTATTTCCACGCTATTATACATGCTGAATAACATGAACAAATTATTTTGCTCTAAAACAGTTTTCTGGGCAGACCAAGTGTGATTTTTGAATACATGTTTTTCTTCTGTGCTGGCTATGGAGCCAAAATAAACATCATGCTACAATAGGCTGGACATAGGCTCATTGTAAAGCTCTTTGAGAAAGAAACCAAATTTATGACAGACAAAATGCTCTAAAACGACACTTTTTTATTAACTGGCTTGCAAATGTCACAACATACATCTGCCTGTTACTGAAACCAATAAGTATTGGTGCATACATGAGGTTTGGGGTCCTATGGTATGTTGTAACATATGTTTCCGAACCAGTAAATCAAAAGGTATCGCTTTTAGAACAGTGTGTGTGCTATAACGTTGGTTTCTCTCGCCAATAGCGTTACGGTGAGCCTATTTTCAGTCGTATAACGTGATGCTCATCTTCTGACCGGAAAAATGTGTCAGAGCAAATATATATTTGTATGTTATTCAGCACGTATAATAGTGTGGAAATACGTGTGCAAACCTGTACAAATCAACAAATGTGCGGCATTGTCCTGCACCCTAGCGCGCAGTTGTGATGGTGATACAGAAAGCTGTCGCGACGGATGTTCATCCGAGGACAATACGCTTTAATTGCAAACAAAATGTTAAATTGATATCACAGATGCATTATATGGGACAGGTGCTTTCGAATGATGCCCATATTGCCTACATTTGGGGGAATGTCGAGATTCGTTAACTCGCAGGTCAAATGAGGTCATGACATATGACCAGTATCCTAGAATTGGGAAATTTGGGTGGAAAACGACAGCCTATGGATACTATTTTTCCACTCTTTTTTCTGCGTTTTATTGTGAATTTTCCACTCCTTATTTGAAAATGTATTGGATAATTGGAACCCTGATTCTGATTTATGAATGCAATGATAAGGACGGCCTGTGGAGGGAAAAACTGGTAAGAATTGGCATAGGTAATAACTCATTCTGGTAAGCGGGTAATTGGGAATTGATCAAGCTGAGCACATGTTTGATGCAGTATTTTGGGAAATAATGACGTTGAAAACGTTTTTGTGCGAAGGGAAATACAAAAAACGATACGTTTTTTTTTTGTATTTCCCTTCGCACACAAAGTTTGGTTTTGGGGGCCGGCCGGAGGCAGAGGCAGCGAGCCGGAGGCAGAGGCAGCGAGCCGGCTGCCGGCTGGCGGCTGGCGGCTGGCGGCAAGAGGACAGACTGCTCGCTCTCTCTCGTGGCCGGCCGGATGCAGAGGCAGCGAGCCGGCTGCCGGCGCGGCTGGCGGCAAGAGACAGACTGCTCGCTCTCTCTCGTGGCCGGCCGGAGGCAGAGGCAGCGAGCGGCTGCCGGCTGGCGGCTGGCGGCAAGAGACAGACTGCTCGCTCTCTCTCGTGGCCGGCCGGAGGCAGAGGCAGCGAGCCGGCTGCCGGCTGGCGACTGGCGGCAAGAGACAGACTGCTCGCTCTCTCTCGTGGCCGGCCGGAGGCAGAGGCAGCGAGCCGGCTGCCGGCTGGCGGCTGGCGGCAAGAGACAGACTGCTCGCTCTCTCTCGTGGCCGGCCGGAGGCAGAGGCAGCGAGCCGGCTGCCGGCTGGCGACTGGCGGCAAGAGACAGACTGCTCGCTCTCTCTCGTGGCCGGCCGGAGGCAGAGGCAGCGAGCCGGCTGCCGGCTGGCGGACTGGCGGCAAGAGACAGACTGCTCGCTCTCTCTCGTGGCCGGCCGGAGGCAGAGGCAGCGAGCCGGCTGCCGGCTGGCGACTGGCGGCAAGAGACAGACTGCTCGCTCTCTCTCGTGGCCGGCCGGAGGCAGAGGCAGCGAGCCGGCTGCCGGCTGGCGACTGGCGGCAAGAGACAGACTGCTCGCTCTCTCTCGTGGCCGGCCGGAGGCAGAGGCAGCGAGCCGGCTGCCGGCTGGCGGCTGGCGGCAAGAGACAGACTGCTCGCTCTCTCTCGTGGCCGGCCGGAGGCAGAGGCAGCGAGCCGGCTGCCGGCTGGCGGCTGGCGGCAAGAGACAGACTGCTCGCTCTCTCTCGCGGCCGGCCGGAGGCAGAGGCAGCGAGCCGGCTGCCGGCTGGCGGCTGGCGGCAAGAGACAGACTGCTCGCTCTCTCTCTGCCTCCGGCCGGCCACGGAAACCAAACCTTGTGTGCGAAGGGAAATACAAAACAAAATCTCATGTCATGCCATGTTTGGTGGAAAAATGATAAACGTTTGAACAATCGTAGAAAATAGAGTTTTGAAGCAAATTGCACAACACAAAAAGAAAACATTCAAAAAAAGGAATGATATCCTCTTCAAAATGGCCATCTCGGATTCGCCAAAGTTTGTGTTTTTGCCCCCCCCCCCAAAAAAAAAACTTATCCTTTCAGGGAAAAAAATCCACAAAATCAATTTCTGTGCATTTGAAAAGTGCATTTCTTAAGCTTGAATACCAAAAATAAGGTGACCGACCCAAATCCGCAGAGGAAAAAAATGGGGTAACTTTTATCCACAAAAAGATGCCCCAACGGAGAGAGGCTGGATCCGCCAGTGTGTTCGGCCCCCCCAACCGTTTTGAAAATCGACACCGCTGTAGTTGGATGTTTAATCTTGACTTGAATTTTTGCTGACCCGTATCTTGTGACCCCGTGACCTGACGATCGTACTAATTCAAAATCGAAATAAGCGCCAAGGATATCCCATACACCATTTTCGAGCGAAATCTGATAGGGTGTGGTTACCATTTGGCATACCATGGCATTGGTGATCTGTCCTGGAATTGCCCATATATGTAATAAGCATGCATATTTGTAGTGCTGCATGTAGTTTTGGCATAGTAGTGATATATTAATTTTGTGCTTGAAAAATGTCATGGCAAATCAGAAACAAGTACAAGTTCACCTACAAAGTACAATCAGTATGCAAGGCAATATGTACAAACATCCATGTAGTGGCATGCTGTGTTGCTGTCCACAGCTGACAGCACTGCTATTCATGCCCTCATTAAAACTCCCACTTGTTTTCCCCAGGTCTTGAGCCTCCACAATATGTACCTGCACCTCTGGCATGGCTTCTGAGTGACGCGGGGATGCGGAAGCAGGTGGTTCTCCTGTTTGACCTCCACTGTCTGGGCTGGGATGCGCCGAGCGATGCGGCATTCGAGGCGCGGCTGCGCTGTGTTCAGCGCGCGACTCTGCGGCTGCTGCTCGGCCAGGCCAACTGCCTGGAGAAAGACGGCGGTCTGCGGCTCGGCTTCCGCCTGTTCGACTCGGCGCGCTACAAGCCGGGCACCGACCGCTCCGGCTTCGTCGACTTCACGTTGGATGCGTTTGAGACGCTCGAAAACTCGCTGGCTGGCGCGCTCGAGCGACGACGCATCGGCTCTCCGCGACGACCGGACGACCTCGACTCTGCCCCGCCCGGTCAGGCGCTCGCCCGCGCACTGCACGAGGTGGTCAGCGACTTCCAGTGGGAGCGCGCCGACGTCGAGTCGCCCGTGAAGCGGCCCCGGCGGCGGCGGCGCGGCGCTGCGCCCCCCGCGGACGACTCTGGTAATGCCGTGTACCTGGTGACGGCGCTCCCAGCAGCGGCAGAGGCGGCCCGCCGATTCGCCGGCGGTGCCGCCCCGGAGGAGCTCTCGGCCCGTCTGACGTCTGCCGTGCTCAGTGACTCGTTCCGGCGCCTGTTGTGTGCACAGTGCCTGGTGCGGCTGCACGTGCTGGATACGGCCGCCCTCCAGCCGGCAGCGGTGTCCGACCCGTGCGTCGAGCGGGCGTTCACGGCGCTAGCAGAGGCCACCGGTGGCGCCCTGACGCGGCTGGAGGCGCTACTGGAGCTGCCCGGTCCGGAGCTGGCCGCGGATCAGACTGAGGAGGGAGGCGTTACGGCGGAGGAGGCAGAGCAGGAGGGAGACGGGAATGTGGCGGAAGTCAGCGGCCCCAGGCCAGCGGCCAGCGCGCACAGCAGTGCTCGCCGCCCGGTCCGGTGGTGGATGGGGTCGGCTGAGCACGCTGTGTGTGTGACAGTCGAGCCAGACTCTGCGGCGTCTGTATCCGCCTCTGATCAGTCACTCGTCAGGTGAGTCGGCATGTGTAGGTCAGTTCAATACATACGGTATTGCGGCGTCTGTATCCGCCTCTGATCAGCCACTCGTCAGGTGAGTCGGCATGTGTAGGTCAGTTCAATACATACGGTATTGCGGCGTCTGTATCCGCCTCTGATCAACCACTCGTCAGGTGAGTCGGCATGTGTAGGTCAGTTCAATACATACGGTATTGCGGCGTCTGTATCCGCCTCTGATCAGTCACTCGTCAGGTGAGTCGGCATGTGTAGGTCAGTTCACTACATACGGTATTGCGGCGTCTGTATCCGCCTCTGATCAGTCACTCGTCAGGTGAGTCGGCATGTGTAGGTCAGTTCACTACATACGGTATTGCGGCGTCTGTATCCGCCTCTGATCAGTCACTCGTCAGGTGAGTCGGCATGTGTAGGTCAGTTCAATACATACGGTGTTCACTATTCACCCTACTAACAGACACCATTCTCCTTGTTAGATGCCATTCTCGACACTTTCTAGTGAGTTTGTATACCTTATATCCTGCTCTAGTGATGTGGCTGTATCACTCTCCTGTCTTCCGTGCTACGTATAATTTAATTGCGACGCGGCTTTGAAATCCACCACCGACGACTAGTAATGAATCGGTAGCAATCACACAAAGTATGCTTTACCGTCCCAAATACTTTTGACTTGTGCCTTCTCTGAACCTGATATAATTTTGACTTACCCGTTCTTACCCAGCTCACATTGACGCTTCGTATCTGTGCTGCAGACTGCTCTCCTCAGAGCCAGAGGACGTCCGTCTGCACGTGGATGTAGTGGCGAAGATGACGGACTCCGCTGATGGCGGCTCGCACGCTCAGCTGGCGGCTCTGGAGGCAGACGATGATGTTTTCTCCGCGGGCACCCTGCTGGTGAGATTGGCACGAACGCAAACAGGCACCGTTGTTTGCTCCAGTTGTTACCGATGTTATCTCGATTTATATCGAAGTATTTTTGCAGTATCTG
The DNA here is from genome assembly GCA_036785665.1 of Chirona hameri. Lineage (NCBI taxonomy): Eukaryota > Metazoa > Arthropoda > Thecostraca > Balanomorpha > Balanidae > Chirona > Chirona hameri. Next base: position 7,426 of record JAXIVJ010000007.1, read on the forward strand.
AGTTTGTCGGGAGAGATGAGCAACGTTCCACTTGTTTTTGTTTTCTACCAGGAAAATATTCTGAACTTTTGCATTACATTCCGAAGCATTGCACTGCTGACGGTTTCTGGAGCTGCAACTATTGCCCCTTATAAAGTAAATCATAGATTAACCTGCATGGTCTCTTTTGTGATTCAATCGTGTTCTGTCTTTCCAAGGCATGTTGCTGTTAGATCTCATGCAAAGGCGAAGTTCATTTTTTTTTTGCAACTTGTGGCACAACACTTACCTCAGACACCAACACAATCTGGCATTTTCTCACAATGGTCCGCAGTCGTCTTCCACCGCCGTGTCTGCTAATCTGCTGTGTCATCATCTGCCACCGTCCAGCCCCGTGTCGCCGACACCACCTCAGCCCCTCCCCCCGCCTGCCCGCAGCTGGTGCGGCTGTCCGGCCGGCCGTGTCTTCTGCGAGCGGACACGGCGCGGCGTGGCGCGCTGCTCGGGCTGGGCGCGCCGCCGCCTGCCGGTGGCGCCGCGTCGCGGCCGGCCGCGGAAGCTGTGCGTCGCCGGCTGCGGGCCGAGCGGCCCCTAGTGGCGGACATGCTGCAGCCGTGGTTCGTCGGGCCGCCGCTAGAGGAGCTGCCCGAACGCAGAGACGTCTGGCCCACGTGAGTTGTCCCGGATGGGTAGGTTTTGCGGCATTCTGAGATGGCGAGGTTCCGTTGGTATTGTTTGTTGTATGTTTGGAAGTGTGGACGCTTGCCTTCTATGGTTAGGCAAAGGCATAACATTAGGGGAGCTAGAGAAGGGTGGTGGTTTCGTCATGCTGTGGACCTTTGGAGGGACTGTGTCGGTATCACGTTAAGTGGAATAGCTCCCCAGTTGGCGGCCCTTTATGCCGACGCTGCCAGGGTTCTTCCTCCGTATCCTGAAGTTGTGAACGGCAGTCATTTGTAACGACTATGTCTCGTCTTCGTTATTCAACTTACACTGTACGAGTATGCTTTGGCTCTTTTGTATTCCCCTCGACGCCTGCGATAACCGTCACGTTTCTCCTCGCCTGGCCAGGCCTTCCGAGCAGTGGCCGGAGGGTCTGAACGACCTCCTGGCTCGCTCGCTGCGCCACCGCCGGGCGCGCGTCGGCTCGTCCGTCTCGCCGACTGACCCTGCGGCGGTCATACCACCCACCGCCGGCCCCGCCCCGGCGGCGGCGGGGGCGGCTGGCGGGCTGCAGCGCGGGCGACAGATGATGGCGTGTGCCGCCCAGATGACCGCCGTCCGTCAGCGGCGCGGCCAGCGCCAGCAGGCGGCCGAGCAGCAGCAGCAAACCTGGCGCCGGCAGGAGAAGGAGCGGCGCATGCGCGAACAGCAGCAGCGCGCCATGCGTGACGTCAGCGGTGTGACGGACACAGACGAGCTCATCAGCCGACTGCAGGTGGGGTGATCAGCCGACTGCAGGTGGGGTGATCAGCCGACTGCAGGTGGGGGGATCAGCCGACTGCAGGTGGGGTGATCAGCCGACTGCAGGTGGGGTGATTGCCTGTCTGTAGCTGTCCGATAGTGTGCAGTGTGGGCGGCAGTGGTGATCGGTTTTCGCCAGTGTCATAAGCTGCTGTGTGGAGTGTGGAGATGTGGGGAACCTGTCCGTTCATTCCAGACTATGTCTTCTGGCCATGTTCTTGCTTGATGCAGGCTCTTCATTGCATTGTATTAGATGTAACTTAACCCGCGCGGCGCTGGGGTCTCCATCCGAACGCGCCGCGCTGGGGGGTAAATTTTACCCCCCCCCCCCCCCCCCTCTTATCTCCCGAACCAATAATCGCAGCGAGACGCGCAAGGCGGCGATCGGAAGCTCTCGATGGGAAGATTCTAAGTAATTCTTAAAATTTTATTTAAAAGGTCACATAGAAGGTCACATCAGGTCAGGGTCAGGTCAAAGGTCAAAACCACCTGTTTTCGAGATTATTGGCTGCAGAGACCGGACTATCAACAGCAGCGCGCCGAAACTCTGCCAAAACACTTCTAAATATAAGGAGAGGGTAATGCTTGAGTATGAATATCATACTAAGTACAGGTCAAGGTCAAAGTCAGGTCACAAAAGGTCACACTGTGAAAAAGTAATATGGAACCCATGTGACACATGTCTCATGGGTTATTTCAGACGTAGAATCCAAAAATAATGGTTATTTTGACATTTGACCTCAAGGTCAGGTCAAGATCAGGCAAAAAAGGTCAAATTTTGAAATCCAAAATTTGCAATAACCGACACATGTTTACGGTTCAGTTTTGCCACAGCAATCCAATGGTGCAATTTTTTTTTGTGTACGATGTCTAGAAATGTCAAAATTTGCGATTTTTTTTTTAAATGCGTCCATCACATTGAACACTTATTAGTGTCATTTGGGGGTCAAAAATATAGATATTTGTTTGAAATTTGGAATAGTCACTCATTAGAGATGGTTATCTGACATATCTTCCGGTTTTTTGAAAATTCTTACAATTTTGGATTTTGTAAACTTTGAAAAAAATAAAAACGATTTTTTGCATTTTGGGGATCAGAAAATCAAAATTGTGCAAATCCGAGATAGCCATCTTGTAGAGAATGTCATTTCCTTCCTTTTGACGTGCTTTGTTTGCAATTTGCTTCAATACTCGCTGTTCTATCATCGATCAAAGTTTCGTCCATTTTGGACCGAAAATGGCGTTACATGACGTCACTAAAATGCTATTTTCGCAAAAACTTCTCGACCGATTTTCTCCAAAATTTATCTGAAGACGTCAAATCGATGCCAGATAAGGTACTGAAAGTTTCGCGTCGATATCTAGTGTAGTTTTGAATCTATAGCGAAAACCCGGGAGGGGGGGTAAAATTTACCCCCCCCCCCCAGCGCCGCGCGGGTTAATGTGTGCACTTTGTTAGTCATACGGTAGTATATGCCATACTACCGTATACGTGATACGGTAGTGGATACTGTAGTTACACCCTATTCAAATGCAAGGGATTGCTTTCGATTAAAGAATTCAATGGTTTACCCAGTCATTGTTAAACTCAATATCAATGCTACCAGCTGCTATTTCCACTTGTTTCAGGCTGTGATTTCCCGGCCATTATTGGGTTTTATGTTCGTGAAACGAACTCAGTGCGGGCAGAAAAGCATCTTTCACAGGAGGCACTGTATTTTTGCAGGAGTGGTTAGTGGAGTGTCAGTCAGTCTGTAGTGGATTGTGACGAAGTACTCTCCCGTGACGCTGGATGTGTTGCCCTCCTGTGACAGGCGATGAAGGAGCGGTGTGTGGCCGGCCACAACCAGGACATGGTGGCCGCCGTGCAGTCGGTGATCAACACACTGCTGCTGCACATCAAGACCGTGGACGGCGTCGACACGGCGGTCAGTTGACACCCAAACAGTGACGGCTCCGGCCGGCCTGGTCAGTTGATACCCAACAGTGACGGCTCCGGCCGGCCTGGCCAGCACACCCTAACAGCGACGGCTCCGGCCGGCCTGTCCCTAACAGCGACGGCTCCGGCCGGCCTGGCCCTAACAGCGACGGCTCCGGCCGGCCTGTCCCTAACAGCGACGGCTCCGGCCGGCCTGTCCCTAACAGCGACGGCTCCGGCCGGCCTGTCCCTAACAGCGACGGCTCCGGCCGGCCTGGCCCTAACAGCGACGGCTCCGGCCGGCCTGGCCCTAACAGCGACGGCTCCGGCCGGCCTGGCCCTAACAGCGACGGCTCCGGCCGGCCTGTCCCTAACAGCGATGGCTCCGGCCGGCCTGGCCAGCTGCACACCCTAACAGCGACGGCTCCGGCCGGCCTGTCCCTAACAGCGACGGCTCCGGCCGGCCTGTCCCTAACAGCGACGGCTCCGGCCGGCCTGTCCCTAACAGCGACGGCTCCGGCCGGCCTGTCCCTAACAGCGACGGCTCCGGCCGGCCTGTCCCTAACAGCGACGGCTCCGGCCGGCCTGGCCAGCTGCACACCCTAACAGCGACGGCTCCGGCCGGCCTGGCCAGCTGCACACCCTAACAGCGACGGCTCCGGCCGGCCTGTCCCTAACAGCGACGGCTCCGGCCGGCCTGTCCCTAACAGCGACGGCTCCGGCCGGCCTGTCCCTAACAGCGACGGCTCCGGCCGGCCTGTCCCTAACAGCGACGGCTCCGGCCGGCCTGTCCCTAACAGCGACGGCTCCGGCCGGCCTGTCCCTAACAGCGACGGCTCCGGCCGGCCTGTCCCTAACAGCGACGGCTCCGGCCGGCCTGTCCCTAACAGCGACGGCTCCGGCCGGCCTGTCCCTAACAGCGACGGCTCCGGCCGGCCTGTCCCTAACAGCGACGGCTCCGGCCGGCCTGGCCAGCTGCACACCCTAACAGCGATGGCTCCGGCCGGCCTGGCCAGCTGCACACCCTAACAGCGACGGCTCCGGCCGGCCTGTCCCTAACAGCGACTGCTCCGGCCGGCCTGTCCCTAACAGCGACGGCTCCGGCCGGCCTGTCCCTAACAGCGACTGCTCCGGCCGGCCTGGCCCTAACAGCGACGGCTCCGGTCGGCCTGGCCAGCAGTAGTCGGGGAAACTCGTCGTGGTCGACCTGTCATGATTATGAACGCTGAGGAACTTCATTGGGGCGTGGGGTTCGCTGAACACATATACAGTATTGTATCTCTGTATAGCGAACTTGTACAGTTGTTCTCAAAGTTGCTCTGCAAAGTTACTGCAGTTCTCAGTTGTTTAGTTCTGGCTCTTTTGCTGCCATTTCCGTTTTTGTGCGAATTGGATTCCGTTTCCAAACACGTATACCACTGTGCTGGCCGCTGCCGGGGCGACAGTCGGTATCCCGGGCTGAAACCCCCCCCCCCCTCGACAGTCTTCTCTGCGTGACCTGATGAAGGAGCACTTCCTGCCGGACAAACGGCAGGTGATGCTGCGGTACCGGGACGACCAGGAGTGCCGGCTCCGAGAGTACCAGTACCAGATCATCGCACTGCTGGAGGCCTGCTGGGTGAGTACAGTCGGTGCCTGGGTGCTTTGAGCATCATGCCATTGGCATGTGTTGGACTCTTGGTACCATACACATGTCAATGGTCATGTCAATGGTCATGTCAATGGTCATGGCAATGGTCATGTCAATGGTCATGTCAATGGTCATGTCAATGGGCATGTTAATGGTCATGGCAATGGTCATGCCAATGGGCATGTCAATGGTCATGGCAATGGTCATGGCAATGGTCATGGCAATGGTCATGGCAATGGTCATGGCAATGGTCATGGCAATGGTCATGGCAATGGTCATGCCAATGGGGATGTCAATGGTCATGTTAATGGTCATGTCAATGGGCATGTTAATGGTCATGGCAATGGTCATGGCAATGGTCATGGCAATGGTCATGGCAATGGTCATGGCAATGGTCATGGCAATGGTCATGGCAATGGTCATGGCAATGGTCATGGCAATGGTCATGGCAATGGGCATGTCAATGGTCATGGCAATGGTCATGTCAATGGGCATGTCAATGGTCATGGCAATGGTCATGGCAATGGTCATGGCAATGGTCATGGCAATGGTCATGGCAATGGTCATGGCAATGGTCATGTCAATGGTCATGTCAATGGTCATGTCAATGGGCATGTCAATGGTCATGTCAATGGTCATGTCAATGGGCATGGCAATGGTCATGGCAATGGTCATGTCAATGGTCATGGCAATGGTCATGGCAATGGTCATGGCAATGGTCATGGCAATGGTCATGGCAATGGTCATGTCAATGGGCATGTCAATGGGCATGCCAATGGTCATGCCAATGGTCATGGCAATGGTCATGGCAATGGTCATGGCAATGGGCATGTCAATGGTCATGTCAATGGTCATGTCAATGGGCATGTCAATGGTCATGTCAATGGTCATGTCAATGGGCATGTCAATGGTCATGGCAATGGTCATGGCAATGGTCATGGCAATGGTCATGGCAATGTTCATGGTAATGGTCATGGCAATGGTCATGGCAATGGTCATGGCAATGGTCATGGCAATGGTCATGGCAATGGTCATGGCAATGGTCATGGCAATGGTCATGTCAATGGGCATGTCAATGGGCATGTCAATGGGCATGCCAATGGTCATGGCAATGGTCATGGCAATGGTCATGGCAATGGTCATGGCAATGGTCATGGCAATGGTCATGGCAATGGTCATGGCAATGGTCATGGCAATGGTCATGGCAATGGTCATGGCAATGGTCATGTCAATGGTCATGTCAATGGTCATGGCAATGGTCATGGCAATGGTCATGGCAATGGTCATGGCAATGGTCATGGCAATGGTCATGGCAATGGTCATGGCAATGGTCATGGCAATGGTCATGGCAATGGTCATGGCAATGGTCATGGCAATGGTCATGGCAATGGTCATGACAATGGGCATGTCAATGGGCATGTCAATGGGCATGTCAATGGGCATGTCAATGGGCATGGCAATGGTCATGGCAATGGTCATGGCAATGGTCATGGCAATGGTCATGGCAATGGTCATGGCAATGGTCATGGCAATGGTCATGGCAATGGTCATGGCAATGGTCATGTCAATGGTCATGGCAATGGTCATGCCAATGGTCATGCCAATGGTCATGGCAATGGTCATGGCAATGGTCAGGGCAATGGTCATGGCAATGGTCATGGCAATGGTCATGGCAATGGTCATTGCAATGGTCATGGCAATGGGCATGTCAATGGGCATGTCAATGGGCATGTCAATGGGCATGTCAATGGGCATGTCAATGGGCATGTCAATGGGCATGTCAATGGGCATGTCAATGGGCATGTCAATGGTCATGTCAATGGGCATGTCAATGGGCATGTCAATGGGCTGTCAATGGGCATGTCAATGGTCATGTCAATGGTCATGCCAATGGTCATGCCAATGGTCATGCCAATGGTCATGTCAATGGTCATGTCAATGGTCATGTCAATGGGCATGTCAATGGGCATGTCAATGGGCATGTCAATGGGCATGTCAATGGGCATGCCAATGGGCATGCCAATGGGCATGCCAATGGGCATGCCAATGGTCATGCCAATGGTCATGCCAATGGTCATGGCAATGGTCATGGCAATGGTCATGGCAATGGTCATGGCAATGGTCATGGCAATGGTCATGGCAATGGTCATGGCAATGGTCATGGCAATGGTCATGGCAATGGTCATGGCAATGGTCATGGCAATGGTCATGGCAATGGTCATGGCAATGGTCATGGCAATGGTCATGGCAATGGTCATGGCAATGGTCGTGGCAATGGTCGTGGCAATGGTCGTGGCAATGGTCGTGGCAATGGTCATGTCAATGGTCATGTCAATGGTCATGTCAATGGTCATGTTAATGGTCATGTCAATGGTCATGTCAATGGTCATGTCAATGGTCATGTCAATGGTCATGTCAATGGTCATGTCAATGGTCATGTCAATGGTCATGTCAATGGTCATGCCAATGGTCATGCCAATGGTCATGTCAATGGTCATGTCAATGGTCATGTCAATGGTCATGTCATGTCAATGGTCATGTCAATGGTCATGTCATGTCAATGGTCATGTCAATGGTCATGTCAATGGTCATGTCAATGGTCATGTCAATGGTCATGTCAATGGTCATGTCAATGGTCATGTCAATGGTCATGTCAATGGTCATGTCAATGGTCATGTCAATGGTCATGTCAATGGTCATGTCAATGGTCATGGCAATGGTCATGGCAATGGTCATGGCAATGGTCATGGCAATGGTCATGGCAATGGTTTCCCGCCGGGTGGCGCGCTAGACGGGCGACCCCCAGCCGCTCCTCACTGTTTTCGGTTTTACTCGGGGAATTAGACACCGGCTTCGTGAAATTTAGTGTCTACGTGTTCGTTATCTTCGAGTTCATCTGCGTGCTACACCGCAAAGACTGTGAGTTGCTTCTTCGACTTATTATCTACCTTAGAAGATTTGCGATTTTGAAACCTGTGTGAAAAACCAAGCCGGAAGACAGAAACCTGGGAAGTGTCTGTGTCAGCAAAAGTGTGTGAACGCTTCAAGTTTTCAGTCAAATAAGTGTTTTTTTTCTCTATGGTGCGGCAGTGATATTACGTGCTTGAATATTGCATTTCTTCAAGAGTCCTGCGTTTATTTTCTAGAACTACTTCTTTTCCAACGTATACTAACGCGGCAGTGCAGATGAACACCACTAGCCTGGCCGTCGCCATGGCAACCCCCCTTGACCAGGGGATACCCGCCGCAGTGCCGCCCGGCTAAAGTCAACAAATGCCAGGCGGCCAAACGGTCACCGGGGCACGTTCCCGGCGGCCGGCGCGGCGGGGAGCCCGGGGCGGGCTCGCTGCAACCGACCGACACACCGGCCAGACCCGGCAAGCAGCGAGTCGGCCCACATCTCACACCGAGACCACGAGGCCTGCTCACACTCTCGCGATCGGCCATGCGAATGTCCGGTCGCTGATCCCGAAAATGGACTGCGTTAGTCTGACAGTGCGTGATCACGACCTTGACGTGATGTATATCACAGACCCGTCGCCCGCGAACCAAGCCCTCTGGAAGGCGAAGAAGAGGAACGCGGCAGACATCGAGGTGGCAGCACGACAGAGATCGTTCCGGGACTTCGCTACCAATGAACTGAACCGGCCCTCTGCATTGGGTCGCGTGACCAAAATGCTCCGGAGAATGGAGGGCGCGGTGGTGGACGTCTGCCCCGGCCAGGCGGTAAACGGGGACCGCGGCCAGCTGGTCGCGGAGGACCGTGCCAAGGCCGAGGCGTTCGTCCGTATGTACGCCAGCGCCAGCCGCCACACCCGTAACCGGAGGCGCGACCGAGCAGTGAAGGCGGAGCTGAAGAGCGCCAAAGCACGCCCCTGCATCTGTGAGGGTCAACGGAGCGACGCCAGTCAACCCTTCTCCATACAAGAGATGACGGACCAGCTGCGGAGGATGAAGGCCAAGAATGCACCCGGGGCAGATGGCGTATGCACGGAGCATCTACAGCATCTGGGACCCCTCGCCCAGGATGCTCTGCTGCGCCTCATCAATCTGTCCTGGCGCACCGCGGAGGTCCCGTCAGTCTGGAGAAGGGCCATTATCATTCCCATCCCGAAGGCCGGGAAGAATCAATCGGACGTCGCCAGCTACCGCCCCATCTCGCTCACCAGCCACGTAGCCAAGCTGACGGAGCGGATGGTGGCGGCAAGAGTCACCCACATATTGGAGCGCGACGACACCATCCCGGCGGAGCAAGTTGGCTTCCGGCGAGGCCGCTCCGCTGAGGAGAACCTTGGACGAATAATCCAAGAAGTCCAGGATGGATGGAACCGACCACGCCCGAGGGGACGCCCAGTCGACGACAAGACAGCCGCCAGATTCGTCCTTACGGCGTATGACTTCTCCCGGGCCTACGACGTCATCGACCATCAGATGCTCCGACTGAAGATGTCACACCACCTCCCACGTTGCCTCGTCTCGTGGATCTTCCACTTCCTGCGTGACCGACGCGCGTGTGCGGAGGTTAACGGCGTGCGCAGCGCGAGCCGCCCGTTCAGAGCGGGCCTGCCCCAAGGATCAGTGCTCGCCCCGACCCTGTTCATCCTGTGGTCGGCGGACCTGGTGGCAGCGCTGCAGCAAGTCCCCAACACCTCAGTCTTCATGTACGCCGATGACACGGCGACTCTGAGCTACGGCGGTACCATCGAACAGGCCAGAGACCGCGCCCAACAGGCCGCGGACGTGATGACGGGGTGGGCCAGGAAGTGGAAGATGAAGCTAGCGGGCAGCAAGACACAGACCCTGGTGCTGTCCCAACGGTACGAGGACGCCCGCAGCTTCACACTCAGGGTGGACGGGGCGCGTGTCCAGGGAACACGGCATCTCCACCTTCTCGGAGTGACCTTTGACAGACAGCTCCACTTCGGAGAACACTGTGTGCGCCTCCGCAAGAAGGTGAAGCCGCGTGTGGCCCAGCTCCGTAAGCTGACCGGACGCTCGTGGGGGCTGCGTGAGCCGCAGCTGCGGACAGTCGCCAACGGATACGTTCGCGGAGCGCTCGAGTACGCGGCCGCGGCCTGGCTCCCGGCGGCGTCGGAGTCGCACGTGGAGCTTCTCGAACGGGAGATGCGCGCGGTGGCGCGGGCCGTGACCGGTTGCCCCGTGAGCACACCGAGGAACCCACTCATGGCGGAGGCCGGCATGGTCCCCGTACGGACACGCCGGGAAGTGTTGGCCGCGAGGCTCTCCGGAACGGCGGCGTCACAGAAGACGGACGACCCCCTCCGCGCGGTCGCTGAGGCGGTGGTCCCGCGACGCCTCCTGACCACCACCGGGTGGCGAGACGTCGGAGCGGTAGCCGCCGCGCGTGCGAGCGTGAGCGGGGTCCCCGTGGAGGAGCGACTGCATACCACTATTCCGCCGTGGCTGGACTGCAGCGGAGTCAGTATCCGGCTGGATATCGGCGCAGACATCCGGAGGACGGCCCCCGGCGAAGTACGTTGGGCGGCTGCCGAGGAGCACCTGGCAACCCTGCCGGAGGATGCCGTGTGGATCTGGAGCGACGGATCGGCGGAGGGCGGAGTCACGGCCGGAGGAGGTGGTGCCTTGATCGCCCTCCCGTCCGGTGCGGAACAAGAGGTCCAAGCGCCGGCCGGCGTGGTATGCAGCAGCACGCGCGCCGAGTTGGTGGCGATACGCGCGGCGCTGGAGGCGGTGCAACAGATGGGGGACGACCTGGGCGAGAGCCCGGTGGTCGTATGCACGGACTCCCAGGCCGCGCTCGCCACACTCGCGAGCGGCGCCGGAGGGCAGACGACCGCGCTGGGGGCGACGATCTGGCGCCTGCTCCTGGCAACCGTGGCGGGGGGTAGTCGGGTGCTCCTACAATGGGTCCCGGCACATTGTGGACTACCCGGAAATGAACGGGCGGACGAGCTGGCCAAGGGGGCCTCCAGCCTTCCGCAGGAAGATGTTCCTGTGGACGTCCGCAGCCTCACCAAGGCAGTCGGCCGCGCCGCCTCTCTGGCCTGGCGATGTCGCTGGCCGGAATGCCTGTTCAAGCGGATCATGGGAGACCGGCTCCCGAAACCGGTCCTCTCCGACGAGCGAGACGACGCCGTCAATGTGCACCAGCTGCGGGCGGGTCACTGGACCCGCTCGCAGAGTTATTTGCACCGAATCGGCCGTCAACCGACCCGGGGCTGCCAGCAGTGCAGCGATCTCGCGTGCCCGGCGGCGCTCTGTCAGGTGTGCAGGGAGGAGCCTGACACGCCGGAGCACGTCCTGCTGAGGTGCCCCTGCCTGGCGGGCGCTCGTCTCCGCATCTTCGGGACTATCCATCCAGACCCGAAGCAGCTGCGAGACGGCGGGGCCGTGGCGGCCTTGGCCCGGGGCTACCTGGTTCACCGAGAGCCCTTGGGCTACGGTCGGCCGTAGGGCCGACCCGAGAAGACACAACAACAACAACAACAGCTGCGCAGTGTAATGCGTGAGCGCGACCGGGCCTACCGGGAATGGCACAGGTACGGTACGGAGACCGCCCTTATCGAGTATCGGCGGCTCCGAAACCGGGTTAAGAGTTGCTGTGCCCAGGCGAAACGCGACTTTCTGTGCGCGACCATGCTGTCTGATCGTGCGAGTTTCTGGCGCGGGATCCGTGAGTTCGCCCTTCGACCCACGAGAGGAGGCGGCGGCGCCGAGGATATGCCGATGGACCGAGCTGACGACTTCAATCGCCATTTCGCCTCAGTCGGGCCTAAGATAGCTGCCGAGCTGGCAGCCGGCTGCCACAGCGTGCCACCTCTCTCTCCGAGACCACCGTGCGTCACCACAGCCCGGCTAGTCTTACAACCGGTGACCTTACCCATGCTTTCCAGTGCCTTGAAAGAACTGTCCTCTTCTAGGGCTGTTGGACTCGATGGTGTGCCGCTACTTGCATTGAAAAACTGTTTCGCTGTCTTAGGACCTCACTTGCTTCATCTCGTCAACACTTCTGTCATCACTTGCGTCTTCCCAAGTGACTGGAAAATTGCCTCAGTTCTCCCTCTTCATAAATCTGGGCCTCGCGATGCTCCTGGCAATTTTAGGCCGATATCGATTTTATCAGTGTTGTCAAAATTATGCGAGAAGGTTGTATGTACGCAGTTGTCGGCGCATCTCGTACAGGCCGTGCCAATACGCGTACAGGCCGTGCCACTCGACGGAGGATGCCGTGGTCGACGCTGTGGAATGGATGACGCGCCGGATCGACTCGGGACATGTCGTCGCCGTCACCTCCGTCGACCTTAGTAGAGCCTTTGACAGCGTTGACCACGGTGTCCTCCTGACCAAGCTACAGTGGTACGGCATCGATCCCCGATGGTTCCGGAGTTACCTCGATGGTCGGCTGCAGGTGGTGAGAGGCGGATCACTATCCCTTCCTTTATCCCACGGCGTCCCTCAGGGGTCCCTCGTGGGCCCACTCCTCTTCAGCATCTTCACGAACGACCTTGCATCGTACCTTCCTCACGGGCGTCTGGTGTCCTACGCAGACGACACCCAGCTCCTCGACTCCGCCCTCCCAGCACACCTATCCCTACTAAAATCCCGCCAGGAGGATACCATCATTGCGGTTCAATCCTACTTCACTGCCAACTCCTTAAAGATGAACCCCACCAAGACCACCCTCCTCCTTGTCGGTACTCCTCAAGCCCTTAAAAAGACTCCATCCTTTCAGCTCAACATCTCAAACCACACACTCAATCCCTTGCCGTCCGTGAAGATGCTGGGGGTCACCATGGATCGTAACTTGTCCTGGGAGGAGCACATTTCCAATTTAGTCAAAAAGTGCAACTCCATCCTGTTCTGTCTGTATAAAATTCGTCACCACCTCACACCCGAGATCCGCCAACTCCTAATCCAGACACACGTGTTCCCCCACATATTGTACTGCCTCTCCGTCTGGGGCGGGGCCGCTGACTGCCACCTCAGCCGGGTACAAAAGGTGATAAATTTCGCGGCAAGGATCGTCTCGGGTGCGCGGCGTCGTGATCATATCTCACCGATCGTGGAGTCGCTAGGCTGGCGTGGTATACGCGACCTCGTTGCGCGCCGCGACTGTATCGGCGTCTACAGAGCCTTAAACGATCCCCGCGCCCCGGCAGCGGTCCGATCGCTATTCATCCCTCGCACCGCTGTGAGTGAGCGCCTCACGCGGGCTGCGGTGGCTGGTGCTCTAGAGCTGCCCGCTTTCCGGCTATCCATGTCGCGCAGGGCTTTTTCCTATAGGGCGGCCTCGTCTTGGAACCACCTGACGCCGGCCGTTATGGCCTCCCGGAGCCTCGCCGTGCTAAAATCCCAACTCGAAAATTGTGACGACGGTGTGTGAAAGCTTGAATTCGTACGTTTTATTAACATAGTTACCACGATTTCTTGTGTGTGTGCGATGCGTGTTTTAAATTGTCTGTCGTGTTTTTCGTTTGTATCGCCCAACTTGTATCCCTTTCACTCGAATCGAACATTAAGCCATTTATATGGAATGATTCGCAAATACATGAACAATATGGTCATGGCAATGGTCATGGCAATGGTCATGGCAATGGTCATGGCAATGGTCATGGCAATGGTCATGGCAATGGTCATTGCAATGGTCATGGCAATGGTCATGGCAATGGTCATGGCAATGGTCATGGCAATGGTCATGGCAATGGTCATGGCAATGGTCATGGCAATGGTCATGGCAATGGTCATGGCAATGGTCATGGCAATGGTCATGGCAATGGTCATGGCAATGGTCATGGCAATGGTCATGGCAATGGTCATGACAATGGTCATGGCAATGGTCATGGCAATGGTCATGGCAATGGTCATGTCAATGGTCATGTCAATGGTCATGTCAATGGTCATGGCAATGGTCATGGCAATGGTCATGTCAATGGTCATGTCAATGGTCATGGCAATGGTCATGTCAATGGTCATGTCAATGGTCATGTCAATGGTCATGTCAATGGTCATGTCAATGGTCATGTCAATGGTCATGTCAATGGTCATGTCAATGGTCATGTCAATGGTCATGTCAATGGTCATGTCAATGGTCATGTCAATGGTCATGTCAATGGTCATGTCAATGGTCATGTCAATGGTCATGTCAATGGTCATGTCAATGGTCATGTCAATGGTCATGTCAATGGTCATGTCAATGGTCATGTCAATGGTCATGTCAATGGTCATGTCAATGGTCATGTCAATGGTCATGTCAATGGTCATGTCAATGGTCATGTCAATGGTCATGTCAATGGTCATGTCAATGGTCATGTCAATGGTCATGTCAATGGTCATGTCAATGGTCATGTCAATGGTCATGTCAATGGTCATGTCAATGGTCATGTCAATGGTCATGTCAATGGTCATGTCAATGGTCATGTCAATGGTCATGTCAATGGTCATGTCAATGGTCATGTCAATGGTCATGTCAATGGTCATGTCAATGGTCATGTCAATGGTCATGTCAATGGTCATGTCAATGGTCATGTCAATGGTCATGTCAATGGTCATGTCAATGGTCATGTCAATGGTCATGTCAATGGTCATGTCAATGGTCATGTCAATGGTCATGTCAATGGTCATGTCAATGGTCATGTCAATGGTCATGTCAATGGTCATGTCAATGGTCATGTCAATGGTCATGTCAATGGTCATGTCAATGGTCATGTCAATGGTCATGTCAATGGTCATGTCAATGGTCATGTCAATGGTCATGTCAATGGTCATGTCAATGGTCATGTCAATGGTCATGTCAATGGTCATGTCAATGGTCATGTCAATGGTCATGCCAATGGTCATGCCAATGGTCATGCCAATGGTCATGCCAATGGTCATGCCAATGGTCATGTCAATGGTCATGTCAATGGTCATGTCAATGGTCATGTCAATGGTCATGCCAATGGTCATGTCAATGGTCATGTCAATGGTCATGTCAATGGTCATGTCAATGGTCATGTCAATGGTCATGTCAATGGTCATGTCAATTGTCATGTCAATGGTCATGTCAATGGTCATGTCAATGGTCATGTCAATTGTCATGTCAATGGTCATGTCAATGGTCTTGAACTTGAATGGTCGACTCCATCTTGCAGATGCATGATCATTTATGATCGTCTTGTTTCAGTTGAATGCATAGGCTCTTCAGGCCTATTTTATGTGACAGATATGATGTTTTTTCTCGATGATTTCCCTCTGCATGCGGGCCTTGTAGATATGATGGATGATGAGGCGCTGCTCCCTATCAGCAGCGATGATGCATTCTACCGCTGGAAGTTTTCTCTCCGCTGGGGTCTGCCGCTGGGGTCATGCTATACTACTGTCTATTTGTCTTGTGTTGATCCTTGGGTGTCGCATTTAGGCGAAATGTCAGGTGACACGGATCATGCCATTGGTTCCAAGATAAAATGTGTGCACGTTGGCACACGGCTTGCACGATGGCTGCTCTTCTAATTAAGTCTCAGGGTTAGATAAACTACCCTTTCTTAGGAAATGCCCAATGTGATGGGTTACCCCCGTTTGTTTTTGTCTGGCCTGGTGCTAGGCGGAGAGGTGTGTGAGGATATTGTGGTAGCACCATTCTACTGGCTAGATGTGAGGATGCTAACACGGTTGTTCCTCTTCAGGTGCTGGGCGGAGAGGTGTGTGAGGATGACCGAGACCAGCTGGTGGACCTGCTGCGTATGATCTCCCTGCACGGCAGTCCCACCGTCATGACAGAGTTCATGGAGTTCACCATGGTGGAAAGGTTGGTAACACTGTCCAGTCATCGTGTGATCTCCCTGCACGGCAGTCCCACCGTCATGACAGAGTTCATGGAGTTCACCATGGTGGAAAGGTTGGTAACACTGTCCAGTCATCGTATGATCTCCCTGCACGGCAGTCCCACCGTCATGACAGAGTTCATGGAGTTCACCATGGTGGAAAGGTTGGTAACACTGTCCAGTCATCGTGTGATCTCCCTGCACGGCAGTCCCACCGTCATGACAGAGTTCATGGAGCTGTCCCCGCCAGTTACCAGCACACCCAGCCGGACCTGCTGGTCTGACCGTGTCTGGCTGTGTGTACCAGTTACCAGCACACCCAGCCGGACCTGCTGGTCTGACCGTGTCTGTGTGTGTGTACCAGTTACCAGCACACCCAGCCGGACCTGCTGGTCTGACCGTGTCTGTCTGTCTGTGTACCAGTTACCAGCACACCCAGCCGGACCTGCTGGTCTGACCGTGTCTGTCTGTGTGTGTACCAGTTACCAGCGCACCCAGCCGGACCTGCTGGTCTGACGGTGTCTGTCTGTCTGTGTGTACCAGTTACCAGCACACCCAGCCGGACCTGCTT
Organism: Chirona hameri; assembly: GCA_036785665.1. Taxonomy (NCBI): domain Eukaryota; kingdom Metazoa; phylum Arthropoda; class Thecostraca; order Balanomorpha; family Balanidae; genus Chirona; species Chirona hameri. The sequence goes on from JAXIVJ010000007.1 coordinate 23,769, forward strand.
GTCTGACCGTTTCTGTCTGTGTGTGTACCAGTTACCAGCACACCCAGCCGGACCTGCTGGTCTGACCGTGTCTGTGTGTGTGTACCAGTTACCAGCACACCCAGCCGGACCTGCTGGCCTGACCGTGTCTGTCTGTCTGTGTACCAGTTACCAGCACACCCAGCCGGACCTGCTGGTCTGACCGTGTCTGTCTGTGTGTGTACCAGTTACCAGCGCACCCAGCCGGACCTGCTGGTCTGACGGTGTCTGTCTGTCTGTGTGTACCAGTTACCAGCACACCCAGCCGGACCTGCTTGTCTGACCGTTTCTGTCTGTGTGTGTACCAGTTACCAGCACACCCAGCCGGACCTGCTGGTCTGACCGTGTCTGTATGTGTGCCAGTTATCAGCACATCCAGCCGGACCTGCTGGTCTGACCGTGTCTGTCTCTCTGTGTGTGTACCAGTTACCAGCACACCCAGCCGGACCTGCTGGTCTGACCGTGTGTGTCTGTGTGTACCAGTTACCAGCACACCCAGTCGGACCTGCTGGTCTGACCGTGTCTGTCTCTGTGTGTGTGTACCAGTTACCAGCACACCCAGCCGGACCTGCTGGTCTGACCGTGTGTGTCTGTGTGTACCAGTTACCAGCACACCCAGCCGACCTGCTGGTCTGACCGTGTGTGTCTGTGTGTGTGTGTGTGTGTGTGTGTGTGTGTGTGTGTGTGTGTGTGTGTGTGTGTGTGTGTGTGTGTGTGTGTGTGTGTGTGTGTGTGTGTGTGTGTGTGTGTGTGTGTGTGTGTGTGTGTGTGTGTGTGTGTGTGTGTGTGTGTGTGTGTGTGTGTGTGTGTGTGTGTGTGTGTGTGTGTGTGTGTGTGTGTGTGTGTGTGTGTGTGTGTGTGTGTGTGTGTGTGTGTGTGTGTGTGTGTGTGTGTGTGTGTGTGTGTGTGTGTGTGTGTGTGTGTGTGTGTGTGTGTGTGTGTGTGTGTGTGTGTGTGTGTGTGTGTGTGTGTGTGTGTGTGTGTGTGTGTGTGTGTGTGTGTGTGTGTGTGTGTGTGTGTGTGTGTGTGTGTGTGTGTGTGTGTGTGTGTGTGTGTGTGTGTGTGTGTGTGTGTGTGTGTGTGTGTGTGTGTGTGTGTGTGTGTGTGTGTGTGTGTGTGTGTGTGTGTGTGTGTGTGTGTGTGTGTGTGTGTGTGTGTGTGTGTGTGTGTGTGTGTGTGTGTGTGTGTGTGTGTGTGTGTGTGTGTGTGTGTGTGTGTGTGTGTGTGTGTGTGTGTGTGTGTGTGTGTGTGTGTGTGTGTGTGTGTGTGTGTGTGTGTGTGTGTGTGTGTGTGTGTGTGTGTGTGTGTGTGTGTGTGTGCCAGTTACCAGCACACCCAGCTGGACCTGCTGGTCTGACTGTGTCTGTCTGTCGGTGTGTGCCAGTTACCAGCACACCCAGCCGGACCTGCTGGTCTGACCGCGTCTGTCTGTGTACCAGTTACCAGCACACCCAGCCGGACCTGCTGGTCTGACCGTGTCTGTCTGTGTGTACCAGTTACTAGCACACCCAGCCGGACCTGCTGATCTGACCGTGTCTGTCTGTGTGTACCAGTTACCAGCACACCCAGCCGGACCTGCTGGCCTGACCGTGTCTGTCTGTGTGTACCAGTTACCAGCACACCCAGCCGGACCTGCTGGTCTGACCGTGTCTGTCTGTGTGTACCAGTTACCAGCACACCCAGCCGGACCTGCTGGTCTGACCGTGTCTGTCTGTGTGCACCAGTTACCAACACACCCAGCCGGACCTGCTGGTCTGACCTTGTCTGTCTGTGTGTGTGTGTGTACCAGTTACCAGCACACCCAGCCGGACCTGCTGGTCTGACCGTGTCTGTCTGTGTGTACCATTTACCAGCACACCCAGCAGGACCTGTTGGTCTGACCGTGTCTGTCTGTGTGTGTGTACCAGTTACCAGCACACCCAGCCGGACCTGCTGGTCTGACCGTGTCTGTCTGTCTGTGTGTACCAGTTACCAGCACACCCAGTCGGACCTGCTGGTCTGGCCGTGTCTGTCTGTGTGTACCAGTTACCAGCACACCCAGCCGGACCTGCTGGTCTGGCCGTGTCTGTCTGTGTGTACCAGTTACCAGCACACCCAGCCGGACCTGCTGGTCTGACCGTGTCTGTGTGTGTACCAGTTACCAGCACACCCAGCCGGACCTGCTGGTCTGACCGTGTCTGTCTGTGTGTACCAGTTACCAGCACACCCAGCCGGACCTGCTGGTCTGACCGTGTCTGTCTGTGTGTACCAGTTACCAGCACACCCAGCCGGACCTGCTGGTCTGACCGTGTCTGTCTCTGTGTGTGTACCAGTTACCAGCACACCCAGCCGGACCTGCTGCTGGAGCTGTACGGGGAGCTGAGTCGGCCGCCGCCGTCGGCACTGCTGCAGCACCTCTCCCCGACCCGGGCTCCGGACAGCTGCCGGCCCCCAGGCGGCGTGGCCTCCGGTCAGCAGCCGGTCAGCGTCAGCAGCCTGCTCAGCGGCTCCGGGCCCGGCAGCCAGGCCGTCCTGATCGCCAGGAACTCCAGTCTGACGCGCCAGCCCAGTCTGCTGGACGCCTCCAAGAAGCGGCAGATCTTGGTGCGCAAGCCGAAGGATCAGCTGTCACGCCACCACAGCCAGAGCAGCAGCAGCAGTCGCTCCCGGATCCTGGCGTCTGCAGCTGTAGTCCGGGCGGCCGCGGCCGTGGCCAGGGCTCCAGCTAGCACCGCCGTCCGTGCCGGTTCATCGGGTGCTGCTGCTGCTGCTGCCAACGGTGCCGGCCCCGGCCCCGGACACCGACCCGCCAGTGGCAACAAAACTGGTAAGCTGAGGAATGCAGTAGATATTAGTGTGTAAGCAGTATCCCTTTCAGCTTTCAAGGTTTTGAGTGGTTCTCTACTAGAGCCTTTTTCGACTGTCTTTTACTTTAAGTCCTAATTATTTACCGGTTTTCACAAAGGGTCTTCGCCTCCATGATCTTCGCCCCCGACAGACGTCCTTCAATCGCAATGATTTGTCATTTTATCTTGCATAATTTTAGTAGCTGCCCTGTTTGTGCCGACCTCTTACTGCTTACTTGACCTGACCGTCAGGACCCTCAGGCGAGAAGCGTTCTCTGACCACGGGCCGGGTGAAGCGGAACCTGTTCGAGTCGCTGGGCCGCAGCCCGCGCCGCTCCCAGACGACTCTGTCCCGTACAGCGAGCTCTCCCCAGCGGCGCTCTCTCAGTGAGTTCCCCCGAGCTGACATGGAGTGGTGCGACTCGAGCAGAATCTAGTGGAGTTGGTTACCTGCCCTTTACACCGTCATAGGCTGTGGTGTTTAACACAGTTTGTTTTTCATTGTGAGAGTCTTGCGTGTTCCCATGTTCAGTCATGTTGGCCATATATATTACAACGTAACAGGATATTATGCTGTTTAAAAGGATATTTACCCTGTACTGAGTTATGTTTAATAGTGATGAGAGACGTGTAGCGTGTCTTTCCGCGTTCACCGTAACCCTCGTTACGCTGCTGACGCCGGCCGGCCGGCTGCGCTGCCGGCGTAACTCGCCTTACGCTGCTGACGCCGGCGTAACCCGCCTTACGCTGCTGACGCCGGCCGGCCGGCTGCGCTGCCGACAGACTCGTCGTTCGTACCAGAGACGCCGGCGGAGAAGACACGGACGCGCCGCCGCACCGACTCCGCCACCGCCGTGGTGCGGGAGAGCCCCGAGGCAAAGGGCGCAGGTAATCATAGAACCAGGGTCTCTGGTGTGCGGGGTGCTGACTGACGCGAGCTCTCCAGGTGATAGTCGTGAGTCGTGCCTCGTCAGGCAGGATGGTGATTGTTAGAACGTGTTTATTGCTACGGCATGCCTTTGTCTCTACAGACCAACTGTATTTCGGTTCAATCATCGACGAGCTTACGAACCTTTCCATGTATGTCATGTATTATCATTCAAAATGACTCCTTGAATCCGTTTTGTCATTACACACTCAGATGACATTTCTGAACCGTGTTTGTTGCTTAGTTTTTCAACGAATCTACAGCATTATCGTTTCATTCTGTGGTCCTTTCCTGTCTCTGAATGTCGCCGTGTGCGTGTTGTGCCTGCAGGCGGTGACGACGGCCTGACCCCGCGGCGGGCCTCTCAGCGGCTGACCCTGACCCGGCGCGCCTCCTTCTACAACGGCGAGGACGGCTCGCGACACTTTGCGCGCGCCCGCCACACCGTGCTGGCCGACCGTCTGCAGCAGTCGGCTCCGGCGTCAGCGGCCGCCAGCCGCCTCCCCGCCGACCCACTGCACTGCCGGCCCCTCATGACGCGGCTGTTCGGAGAGCGAGGCGGCGTAGACAGCGCCGACTCGGCCTCCTCGCTGGCATGGGGGCTCGACTCACTCTCCCCCTCGGCCTCGACCTCGGCGGCAGCGGCAGATGTCAGCGGCGGCGGTGGTGCTAGTGGCTCAGTTGGAGGCGGTGACGGCGGTGACGGCGGTGGTGGAGGTGGTAAAGTACCCGGCACGCCTAGCAGACGGGTACAATTCGTTCTGACCCCAGCTAAGAGCGCCGGCCGCGGCCCAGCGCGCGCCATGACGCCTCGCAGCATCCTCAAGTCGACGCCCGTCTGTGCTTCCAGCCCCGACCTGTTCGGGACGCCGCAGAAGACCACCCCGCGCCTCCTGCACGCCAAGCGGAAGCGGTTGTTCGCCACCACTCCGAGCAAGGCGGAGGAGGCGACGCCGCCGCCTCCGCCCGGCGGCAGCGCGCGGGGTGGACGCATGGACACGCCGCCACGGACATCAGCTCCGGACGACCAACCGTCCGAGAGTAGAGTGCTGTTCACCCCACCGCCCAGGATGGACCGCGCTGACGATCTGTTGGCGGCCGGCTCACGGGCGGAGCGGACCCCAGACAGGGCGCTGCCGCGGGAGGCGGGGACGCCGTCACGATTATCTCTCGGCACCCCGCTGAAGGCGGCTGTGGTAGTAACCCCGCTGAAGTCGCCCCATCGACAGCTGAAGTCACCGCGTCGTAGTGTCACGCTCACGCCCAGCCGGTCGTCGCCGCGCCGCGCGCAGGCCGGCACGCCGTCCCGGTCAGAGACGTTCCGCACTCCGCAGAAGTCACCGGCGCCGTTCAGGCCCGATCTTGGCACGCCGTCCAGGCGGATGGTGGCTGTGTTGCCGACACCAGCGCCGGCATCGGCGGCGGCGGGGGCGACAATGGCGGCGGCGGCGGGGGCGACAATGACGGCGGCGGCGACAATGGCGACAATGGCGGCGGCAGCGGCAGCGGCTGCTGGGGCAGATGACGGGTCCGAGTCTGGCGGCAGCAGTCCTGTGGTGTCCCGCCGCCGGTCCCGGTCCCGCTCCGGCTCGGCGCCCCGTCATCAGGACCTGCACAACTCTCCGCCGCCGCTCACTCCGACCGACACCGACCGCGAGCAGACCCCGCCACGGACCCAGCCACGGACCCCGCCACGGACCCCGCCACGGACCCCGCCACGGACCCCGCCACGGACCCCGCCACGGACCCCGCCACGGACCCCGCCACGGACTCCACTGTGGAGCTCCCCACGGAGGCCTCGGAATCCGCCGAGGACTTCTCCACGACCAGGCGAAGTTTCGCCGTGCAAATCCCCCGTGGTGCGTCCGAACTTGCAGAGCGGGGCCGAGCTGGTGCTGCGCTCACCGGTCAAACAGCTGCCGGTGGACTTGAAGCGAGCGGTGTCTCCCGAAATCGGCCCAGCTGGAGACGGGTTGAGCGCCGCACTACTGGCTAGGTTCGGCCCTCTGGCGGCGGCTACCTCCGGGGCCGAGCTGGAGCCGCGCTCACCGGTCAAGGAGCCGCCGGTGGACTCTGAGCGAGCGGTGCAGCCCGACATCCGCCCAGCTGGAGACGGGTTGAGCGCCGCACTACTGGCTAGGTTCGACCCTCTGGCGGTGGCTACCTCCACTCCCACGGCGGCGGTGGCGGAGACAGCGACGGAAGTGGCGTCGGCAGCAGCTGAGGTGGAGATGCCGCAGTTCTCTCCGCTGGGAACGGCCGCCGGTTCAGTGGGCGGGTCGCCCGAGAAGATTGACATCGGTGGAATATTGGATCTTCTGGACTCGACGGCATCGGTGGCGGAGTCGGCGACCGCGGCGGTGTCTGCAGCAGGGTCAATACTGTCTACGGAGTCAATGTTGGAGCCAGCGGCGGAGGTGGCGGCGGCGGGGATGGCGGTGGAGTCGCTGGTGGAGCCAGCGGTGGAGCCAGCGGTGGAGCCAGCGGTGGAGCCAGCGGTGGAGCCAGCGGTGGAGCCAGCGGTGGAGCCAGCGGTGGAGCCAGCGGTGGAGCCAGCGGTGGAGCCAGCGGTGGAGCCAGCGGCAGTGGCGGCGCCGGAGACGTTGGAGGCCGCGGCGGCGGCAGGTGTGCAGCCAGACGTGCGTCCGTGTTCGGTCCTTCTCAGTCCGCTGCTGTGGCCGCCGGTGGCAGCGGTCCGCTCCGATCCACCCTCCCCCACGAGGCGGTGCCGCAGTCGAACACTGCGCCACAGCCTCTCAGAAGCGCTGGCTGACATACCGACTCCGTGGATGGAAGAGCGCAGTGGCTGCGGCCCGCCGCCGTCGGAGCTCGCTAACCAGCAGCGGGAGGGATCAGAACTGGTGGACAGCCGTGGAGAAGATTTGTTGAGTAGCCATCTTGGTGACAGCCTGACGAGTGGAACTCCCACCGACCAGGCAGGTCACGGCGAACTGGTATCAGGGGAGTCGTTCGTGGCGTCATCTACAGAAGGAAACAACGCCTCGATGCCCGGCTATGGAGTCGATGGCAGCCTGAGTCTGATCAGTATAATGACAGACGGTTTGTGGGACAGCCTGGCGTCGAGCGGAGGCAGGCGGCTTCGACAGAGGTCCAGTCAATCGTATGTCGGCTTGGCCGATGTCAGTGCCCAGTCGAGCGGGAGGTCCCGGCGATCCAGGAGTCTAGGTGCGTCGTGCCGCCGTCTGTCCGCCGCCGGCACCGGCCAGAACGCTGTGGATGACGCGGTATGGCTGGAGGCGGAATGCCAGCCGTCGTACGAGCCAACAGAGGAGACGAAGGAGCTGAGCCGAAGTGGCCGTTCAGATCCTGAGGCGGCTGCGTCAGAGGCCAGAGGGTCGGACAGTGACGGTGCTGTCGAGCAGCCGCCGTCAGCTGGGGGTGGCGACGAGGGAGCGGGGTCAGACAGCGAGGCTGCACCGGTGCCGTCTTCACCAGCGCGGTCACGCCGAAGAGGGAAGAGGACTCGCTCGGAGGTATCTTCATCCGGCCCTCCGACTGAGGACGATTCGCTTCTGCAGACGGAAGTGCGGGGAGGAGCGGACGGGTCGGACGGGTCGGACGCGCAGAGCAGTACCAGACAGCTGCGCAGCCGCAGGACTGTGAGAGACACATCCGAGACGCGCTCCGAGCTGACCGTGCTGGACACGGAGGTGGGTCGGGATGATGGAGCGGTAGTGGATAGTGATGTTCAACATTGTGCCATCAGTGCAGCTGGTCTCGCCGAATCTGCGGAAGATAATACGTACTTGCGACGTCAGGCTGGACGGAAGAAGAAACCGTCTCGGTTGGATAGAGCACAACCCGGGGTCGATGCGATGGAGTCGATTGATCCAGAAGCTGCTGCTGATGAAGTTTGTCAGAAGGAATCGGGAAAATCCCGACTCACGGATGGGTCAGAGGAAGCGAGTCACCATACCGCTGCTTTTGACAAGCCCGGCACGCCAGTCCCGGGAAGTGCTGTTTTGCGACGTAATGGCTCTGTAATGGCTAATGGTAATGGCTCTGTGGTCAATGTAACTCCGTCGAAGGTGTCGAACAATACGTGGCAAGTCACGGGAATCAGTGATGGCAAATTTTCGCCCAATTCGAAGAGGACCAGCCCCTCCATCAAGATGAAGTTTAAGCTTACGTCAGCATCGCCAGTGATCCATAGCCCATCCCGACTGAGGTGTGTTGATTCTCCCGCCTCTACGGCAGAGAACAGTCCTGTACCGTCTGAGAGCACGGCAGACGAGGTTTCGCCCTCAGACGGCTGTCCACCGCCCCCGATGATTCATATCAACCGACCCGCTCGACATAAGCAGTCTGTGGCCGAATATTCGCCCGACATCAGCGAACCTTCCACTTCAAAGGCGCGACTTCGCAGCCGACGAAAGAAGGATCGCGCCGAGCGACTCTCGGTCGCCGCCGAGTCTGGTGTGGAGCGTGGCTTGTTCTCCGGCGACACCACAGACATGTCACCGATGGAACACGCCGACCAGTCACGGCGCCAATCCAGGAAATCCCGGGCCGAGCGATCCGTGCGCGGCAAGGACTGGTATCTCTCCGGGGACGAGCTCGGCACCCACAGTGAGGCCGAGCTGCACGACGAGGCTCCCGAAGATCGCGACCGACAGCCTGTGTCTGAGTCGTCAGCGCCGCCACGGCGGGGCAGACGGAAAAAGTCGCGATCCAAAACGACCGACGCCGACGCGCGGTCAGAGGCTGAGATGAGCTCAAGCGGGGCTGGTTTGCCTGGTGACGCTGACGGCTCCACTGAGCGGAGGCAGCGGAGGCAGCGGAGGCGGGACGGTTCGAGTCTGGCCGAGGACGCGGCAGCAGGTCTGGCGGCTCGACTGGAGCGGGTGCGACGCCAGACGCTGCGGGACCTGTGGGGTTCGGGCGGTGACGGTTCCCCCGCTCCGGATCCGGACTGTGACCGGCGGGTGGCCGACTCCCCGGAGCCGGAGCCGGAGTCGGAGCCGGAGCCGGCTCTCTTGGCCGACCGGGTCTCGAGGGACGCGAAGGCGCCGGCCGGGGACGTCGCCGGGATCGTGGTGAGAACACTATCGCACGAGTCTGAGCCGCTCACTCCGTCCTCCAGGACACGGAAACGACTCCTGCTATACGACTCTGACGAGGAGAGCGACGGCCCGCCACTGGAGCTCAAGATCGAGCGGCACGCCTCGCAGATGAGGAAACGGCCGAAGGAGGAACCGGGCGAAACGTTCCCGGACGGTCCGAGGCTGGAGCTCAAGATCAAGAAGCGGGCGACGCACGCGACCACCCCGGCCAAGCAGAAGGCAAAGGAGGAAGCGGATGTGTCCCTTGGTGATGTAAACGACGACGGGCTTCAGTGGGAGAAGAACACATGGAACGCCTTGACCGCTTCGGAAAGAAAGATACAAATGAAAGAAAGTCATCCCGTTGTTCGGGAGGAGCGCGACGAGATCAGGAAAAAGAAAAAGAAGGCCAAGCGACCCCGACCTGAAATGGTCGCTCCTGTCGTTAAGGACGAGAGTGGCGACGGCGGTACACCCGTGCTGTCGCCGGTGTTGACCCCATCGACGCGGGGCAGGAGAAAGGAAGTGAGCTACGCCGAGCTGTCCGAGGACGACGACGCTATGTTCGAGCTTATCGGTGAAGAACAGGCTCCGTCGGCACGTGGTAAGCGGCCCGACGCGAGCAAATCCCGGAGGGATAGTCGCGCGGCCGATCACTCGGCCGACACCGCCTACGTCTCTGCCTTGCCGCCGGCGTCCCCGCTGAGGGGCGCGGCGCCGGACCCGGCTGCCCAGCTCTCCCCCTGGCGGGCGCCGCCGCTGGCGCTGCCGATATGGCGCACACCGCCGCGACAACGCGTCACGCGCACACACGTCCAGGACATTGGTCTCCCTCTAGAGGACATCAACGCCATGGCCGTCAGCCCGCTGACACCATCGACGGCGAGGACCTCGGGGGCGGCTAGTCAGAGGCGGGTCTTCACTCCGTCCACCGCGCTCGGCCTGCCACAGCTGACCACGTCGCCAATCACGGGAGCGCGGGTGCGCGGGTCAGCCAAACGCGCGCGCCGCGCTCTGCATCAATGACCTGCGGGTGGGAGGAGGTGCCGTCTGCTGCGGGTGCTGGGGTGGGGCGGGGGATAGTCTGCCAGCTGGGCGACTCGTGTGGGTGACCGAGTAGGGAGGGAGCGGGACTTTCAGCCCAGTCGGGCAGCGGTCGGGTGCCCGTAGTCAGTCATTGAGGGCAGTTGTGTGCGTGTGCATGTGTGCGGTTGGTTTGTGCGGTCAGTGATGGCTTCACCTGGGTCCGTCCTATTGCGTGTCTTTTATTGTGGGCTAGTTTCATGGAGAAAAATGAACACAGTTTTTGTAAGATGTCGATGATGAAAGATTTTAGGAACAGCAGCAATTGTTTAATGCATTCTAACAAGTCAAATGCTGATATCTTTGACGCTTTTCACTCTATTGAACTAGCCCAATGTATTAATATTAACTGAGCGCTGTTCCAGAGGTGTGTGTCGTGCGGGACACAAGAGCACTATGTGTGAGACAACACAGGGGCACTGCCGCTCGCCGTTCGCTACATATCGGAGGCTCGCCACATTCGCCCAAGTGAGCTACTGCCCGAAGAAGGCGGTTTTCGAGGTCTAGTGATGTTTGCAGTGCTGTTTTTGGTTTATCTATAGATTGAATTGACATATGTGACTGCAGGTAGTTTTCTATGTGTGTGCAGATAAAGCTCAATAAACTATGGGTTTCAACTGAGTGTTTTATCACCATAACTTCTTCAAACGTCTTCGGAGGCAGAGCGTGATGATAACTTCGTTTTCACCTCACGAAAGCTGTTAGCACGAAAGCTTGAAAGTCGAAAGAGTGGCTTCGCTCAGTTATCTGTGCATGAATAAGGTTTGGTAAAACGCATAAGCCGGTAAAACATAAGGTTTGGTAAAACGCAGTGCGACGTGCGTGTTACTGGTAGTCTTTGTCTACAAATTTAATCCGAACCTTTTGAATGGATGGATTTCCGAGGTCAGGACCCGCACTAAGCGGAGCTTGTTGCGCAAACCTTGACCCTATCATCCGATCCCGCAATTCCTGGTAGCCGGCAGAATTTAGAAGCGAAAGTTGTACGTGCCCGACATACCTGGACAGTAGACACGGTCCGTCCCGCCCTCGGACGTCATCGGACCTTGAGTGCGACCGCTGCCGCAGGCCATCCCAGTCGGGGGCAAATAGCGGGCGCCGAAGTGACTCGAACCCGGCGGCCGGCCTGTCACACCGGGTGAGGTCAAAAGCCGGGCGCATTCCCTACTGAGCTACAAGGGCTTACTACTTACTAACAACTTCTTACGCACAACGATTTCACGATGTCCACCAGACACTAAGCGCCGACAAAGTCCGTGTTCCTGCACATATATTCATCTCATCACCGTGCAGCATTGCATCCAATACATGTCATCGTTCCGTATGCCCGTCCGTCCCATAAATAACAATGTATATCTGAGTATAACAACAAACAGCGGTGCCACCACTGCCATCTTTTGGCGCCGAGCCGCGAGCGAGATCGTCTCAGATGTCCGTAGTAGCTGATGGTCACACACACACACACACACACACACACACACACGCATACAACCACGCGTCACAACGCGGAAGCCGATCACTCTCGCTGGGCCTGTCATGGCAGACATGGCAAGACTCGCATATAATCACAGGACGCTTGCCACCACTATTCACCACTATATCACTCTCTCTCTCACTCGGTGAGCGCTCAGCGACAGACGCGACGACGGTCGGCCGACGCGCGGGTAATGCATGAACGAAACAACGAATGTGTGTCACTATCACGACGTGTGCAGCCACCACTGCCTCATGCGCGCGGTACGTGGCATATCACCTGCACGCGCTCAGCGGTGCCATCTCAAAGAAGCTGGTTTCGAAACCCAGTCTAAGCAGCGGTCCCGGCTGGGTTACGCGGCGGCCGAGCACTGTTTCTCGTCACTGCCATCCGCACAGTCGACCACGCTGTCGCAGATGTTATCCTGTTTCAGACAGCGGCCCAGAGGACACCTGCACGAGGAGGCACGTTCACGTCAGTCACGGGTGACCAGCACAGTCATGGGCTCAAGACGAGCATCATCAGGACATCAGAACATCAGGACCTCAGGACGGGCATCAGGACATCATAACATCATGACATCAGGACATCAGGACGGACATCAAGACATCAGGACGGACATCAAGACATCAGGACGGACATCAAGACCTCCTGACCGCGCCGGTGGGATATAAGACCTCCTGACCGCGCCGGTGGGATATAAGACCTCCTGACCGCGCCGGTGGGATATAAGACCTGACCGCGCCGGTGGGATATAAGACCTCCTGACCGCGCCGGTGGGATATAAGACCTGATCGCGCCGGTGGGATATAAGACCTCCTGACCGCGCCGGTGGGATATAAGACCTCCTGACCGCGCCGGTGGGATATAAGACCTGACCGCGCCGGTGGGATATAAGACCTCCTGACCGCGCCGGTGGGATATAAGACCTCCTGACCGCGCCGGTGGGATATAAGACCCCCTGACCGCGCCGGTGGGATATAACGGCCCATTGAACGACGCCAATGGAAATACAGTCTGTGGAATGTGAATGTTCATAGCCAGTCCAATTGGCCTAACTCGTTACAGAAACGTCAATTGTTCAGTCTAGCGATGTGTGAGTACGTTTGAGAATTAATATCAGCTTGTGGAGGCGGATATTCGGACCAACTCTTGCATCTGGCTCCATAACGGCATCCGGTTTGACTTCCGGATTGGTTGGTACGCTCTCTTCGTTCAGAACGGAGCGCTGGTGACTGCAGTCGCCGGCTGACCGTCAGTAGATGGAGGTACGGGACCGATGCGAACCACAGCTCTGGCAGGGACTACCCGTATCTTCTCCGGCTGCTGCTGCTTCCTCTCCATCTGCTTCCCCTCCCCTTGCTCCCGCTCCTGCCGCCCTCGTCGCTGTAGTTTCCCCACCACCACCCTGAGCAGCCGGCAGGCGGCGCCCAGCAACGCCAGCACCAGCTCCCCAACGCTGAGCATACTCATGCCCAGACAGAGACCGGCCACTCCGCCGATATCGCGTGCCCACTCGAACAGGCCCGGCACCACAGCTGTAAACCGCGTGAAGCCCAGCTGCTGGTAGAACACATAGACGGCCGCGTGGTCGGCGCGAGGCCGCAGCTCGTGGCTGGCATAGATCCTGATGTCGTCAGCGACGCACGGAGAGGGGCAGTGCAGCAGGCCGGCGGAGACGTTGGCGATCAGCTGCTCCACCAAGTCGTCGCGGCACGTCAGGGTCTGAAGAGGTGAACAGATCGGCGCGGCCGGAATAGTGGACGTCCTAAGAGTGGTGGACGTGCTCGATGTGCTGGACGTGCCGGACGTGCCGGACATGTTTGCCGTGCTGGGCGTGCTGGACGTGCTAGGCGGGAGGGTCTGACGTGGCTCGAGTAAATCAAGCCCCAGGTGGCGACAGCCACAGTGATGCTCGTACAGCTGCCGCAGTGTGTGGACGCTGCAGCTGTCTGCGCCAGCAACCGGCACCGCGCGGCTTCCAGGAGCCTCCAGCGGGGCCGAGACGCAGTCGGGTTGCCCGCCCAGCAGCGGGGTCCTCTCCGCCGTCGTGTCATGCTCCTCCTTCCACACCTCCAGCTGCACCTGCTGCCCTGCTGCCACGCCAACGCCGCCCTTCGCTGTCAGCATGCTGGGTGACGTGTAGTGGTTGGTCACCACCACCCGCGCGCCGGCGATGCCGACGTAGTGACTGAACATCCCATCGCCGTTGATATTGGCTCTCTGATCCTCCGCCAGCGGGGTCAGCTTCATCAAGAGACCGTAGTGGACGCCGCCAAAGCGCTGCCGCAGGTCCACGCCGTAGCTGGTCCAGCAGCGGCCAAGCATGGTGTACATGGGCCGCAGGAGGTGATGGCAGCACTCTGAGCCGTTCAGAGCGTGTAGCGGTCCGTTCCCGCACTCCTGCACCAGCTCCTCACACTTCGGAGAGAGAGCGTCAAAGAGCCCCTGCACGTCCAGCCCTGAGCGGTCCAGCAATCGCCGGTATTCCTCCTCTAAAGCCGGGGCATCAACCTCCCTCCGTCCGACTCTCAGCGCTACCACCGCGCCGCCCACGGTGTTGGCGATGTACCCAGCCAGCTGGGCGGACACCCCGAGCTCCTCTGCTCGCCGGCGGCTGAAGACCCCTGCGTCGCACACGGTGACTGCCGGCACCGGCAGGCTGGTCGGCCTGACCAGACGCACGGCGGAGGTGGCGCGGCGCTCGATCAGGGAGCTGCGGGTCAGACTGATGGTGGCTTTGATCAGCAGCCCGCCGCAGAGCAGGATCAGCGTCGTCCACAGCAGGCGCTGCCGCCAGTCGCCGCGCCCGACGTACGCCAGACCGTGGATGGTGGTGTTTTGGAGGAAGTGGTCCAGCGATAGCAGCGGGTCGTGGTGGGACGGGGGTGGGCTGGCACGGCCACCCTGCTCCGAGTCAGTTCCGGAGGAGCGGACCATGGCTGGTCGAGGGTCACGCACTGAGTTCACGAGGTACACACGGGGTACGCAGAGGCACACACGGGTCACACGGGTTACACAGGTCAGCCGAGTCACACGGGTCACACGGGTCACACGGGTCACACGGGTCACACAGGTCAGCCGAGTCACGGGGCGCCGCTGACACTCGTAGGATCTCTGCGCGACTGCCACCTAGCCTCCAGGCGAACAACCGCTTCAAGCATGCCGCGTGACCATTTGTCTGTTTGCTCGCCTGTGTTGGTTGTGGTGAATGCAGTCACTGAAAAGCCTGTCCGGCGGCCCCGCGCGCCATCACATTATCGGAAGCACTGGTCTGCGAGTATCATTGAAGTGTCTGTGTCATCACGCCCCGAATCGCTGTGCAAACTGACTATTGATGGAGCTGGTGATTGGTGTCGTATCGAGCGAAGGTAGAGCCGGCAAAAACGTCAGTTCAGAGCCGGTAACAACGTCAGTTCAGAGCCGGCACAAGACGTCAGTTCAGAGCCGGCACAAGACGTCAGTTCAGAGCCGGCACAAGACGTCAGTTCAGAGCCGGCACAAGACGTCAGTTCAGAGCCGACACAAGACGTCAGTTCAGAGCCGGCAACAACGTCAGTTCAGAGCCGGCACAAGACGTCAGTTCAGAGCCGGCACAAAACGTCAGTTCAGAGCCGGCACAAGACGTCAAACACGACTCGACGTAAAGTCATCTATAAGGCGACCATTAACCGTTCTGGCAGCGGCGGTAGAGACTTCATAATGGATTATATGTCATCAAGTGACTGATTTGGTGGCCGGTGGCTGAACGAGCGAGGTAAAGGGCAAAAGGGCATGTGTTAGGTAATATGTAAACAAAAAACAGGTTATGGGGTGCAGTAGAAATGTGACCAACGTTGCGTTTATACTGCGATCGGGTCGCTTTAGGCTGTGCCGTTTATACTGCGATCGGGTCGCTTTAGGCTGTGCCGTTTATACTGCGATCGGGTCGCTTTAGGCTGTGCCGTTTATACTGCGATCGGGTTGCTTTAGGCTGTGCCGTTTATACTGCGATCGGGTTGCTTTAGGCTGTGCCGTTTAGACTGCGATCGGGTCGCTTTAGGCTGTGCCGTTTATAATGCGATCGGGTCGCTTTAGGCTGTGCCGTTTAGACTGCGATCGGGTTGCTTTAGGCTGTGCCGTTTATACTGCGATCGGGTCGCTTTAGGCTGTGCCGTTTAGACTGCGATCGGGTTGCTTTAGGCTGTGCCGTTTATACTGCGATCGGGTCGCTTTAGGCTGTGCCGTTTAGACTGCGATCGGGTTGCTTTAGGCTGTGCCGTTTATACTGCGATCGGGTCGCTTTAGGCTGTGCGTTCGCTCGCGTCTGAAACCTTTCCAAACGACATTCGTCATTGCTGATAACATTTCCCAATAAATATCCAACATAGCTGCCGACAAGAGCTACTCGAGTACTGACCAACTGTCAGACATAACATGGTGGGAGTGTGACAATGAAGACAGGACGCACGCTAACGTCGCGTCTGCAACCAGGGTGAAAGAAATGAAGCCCATACACGCGACAGGCGCGCGTTTTACGACAAATAGCTTACACACAGTCATTCATGGGAGGTGCGACCGCAAGTCGAAATGTTTGCTTCTAATTTATTGCAATCGATGTGTACCCGATGGTCGTGCAAACACGTCATGTAATGCAACGCTACATAGATGAAGGCTGTCTCACATTGTCGGTACTCACGGTCAATACCAACTGACCTGAATTCCCACCTGTGACCTGACCTGTGACCTGAGCTGACCTGACATACTGACCTGTGACTTGACCTGCAACCTGACCTGACATATTGACCTGTGACCTGACCTGTGACCTGACATGTGACCTGTGACCTGACCTGTGACCTGACCTGTGACCTGACCTGTGACCTGACCTGTGACCTGACCTGTGACCTGACATGTGACCTGACCTGTGACCTGACCTGTGACCTGACCTGTGACCTGACCTGTGACCTGAACTGTGACCTGACCTGTGACCTGACCTGTGACCTGACCTGTGACCTGACCTGTGACCTGACCTGTGACCTGACCTGTGACCTGACATGTGACCTGACATGTGCCCTGACCTGTGACCTGACCTGTGACCTGAGATGACCTGACATACTGACCTGTGACCTGACCTGTGACCTGACCTGTGACCTGACCTGTGACCTGACATGTGACCTGACCTGTGACCTGACCTGTGACCTGACCTGTGACCTGACCTGTGACCTGACCTGTGACCTGACCTGTGACCTGACCTGTGACCTGACCTGTGACCTGACCTGTGACCTGACCTGTAACCTGACCTGTGACCTGAAATACTGACCTGTGTCCTGACATGTGACCTGACCTGTGGCCTGGCCTGTGACCTGACCTGTGACCTAACCTGTGACCTGACCTGTGACCTGACCAGTGACCTGACCTGTGACCTGACATGTGACCTGACCTGTGACCTGGCCTGTGACCTGACATACTGACCTGTGTCCTGACATGTGACCTGACATGTGACCTGACCTGTGACCTGACCTGTGACATGACCTGTGACCTGACCAGTGACCTGGCCTGTGACCTGACATGTGACCTGACCTGTGACCTGACATACTGACCTGTGTCCTGATATGTGACCTGACATGTGACCTGACCTGTGCCCTGACCTGTGACCTGACCTGTGACCTGACCTGCAACCTGAGATGACCTGACATACTGACCTGTGGCCTGACCTGTGACCTGACCTGTGACCTGACCTGTGACCTGACCTGTGACCTGACCTGTGACCTGACCTGTGACCTGACCTGTGACCTGACATGTGACCTGACCTGTGACCTGACCTCCAACCTGAGATGACCTGACATACTGACCTGTGGCCTGACCTGTGACCTGACCTGTGGCCTGACCTGTGACCTGACATGTGACCTGACCTGTGACCTGATATACTGACCTGTGTCCTGACATGTGACCTGACATGTGACCTGACCTGTGACCTGACCTGTGACCTGACCTGTGACCTGACATGTGACCTGACCTGTGACCTGACATGTGACCTGACATGTGACCTGACCTGTGACCTGACCAGTGACCTGACCTGTGACCTGACATGTGGCCTGACCTGTGACCTGACATACTGACCTGTGTCCTGACATGTGACCTGACCTGTGACCTGACCTGTGACCTGACCTGTGACCTGAACTGTGACCTGACCTGTGACCTGACCTGCAACCTGAGATGACCTGACATACTGACCTGTGGCCTGACATGTGACCTGACCTGTGACCTGACCTGTGGCCTGACCTGTGACCTGACATGTGACCTGACCTGTGACCTGCCGTGACCTGACCTGTGACCTGACCTGTGACCTGACCTGTGACCTGACCTGTGACCTGACCTGTGACCTGACCTGTGACCTGACCTGTGACCTGACCTGTGACCTGACCTGTGACCTGACCTGTGACCTGACCTGTGACCTGCACTGTGACCTGACCTGTGACCTGACCTGTAACCTGACCTGTGACCTGACCTGTGACCTGACCAGTGACCTGACCTGTGACCTGACCAGTGACCTGACCAGTGACCTGACCAGTGACCTGACCAGTGACCTGACCAGTGACCTGACCAGTGACCTGACCAGTGACCTGACCAGTGACCTGACCAGTGACCTGACCTGTGACCTGACCTGTGACCTGACATACTGACCTGTGTCCTCTGCAGCGGGTGCGCCGCGCGCGCGGCAGGGGTCCGGTCGTCACCCGCTCGATCCAGTCGATGTAGTTAGCGACTTTGGTGTAGACTCCGGGCCGGAGGGCGCGGGCACAGCCGTACCCGTTACTGGTAATACCGGTCAGCGTCCAATCCCCGCTCGGCTCCTGGTGATACATGTGACACATGTGATACAGGTGATACAGATGGCACACAGGTGATACATGTGATACAGGTGATACAGGTGATACAGGTGATACATGCGATACAGGTGATACAGGTGATACAGGTGACACACAGGTGATGCAGGTGATACAGGTGACACATATGGCACACAGGTGATACATGTGATACAGGTGACACAGATGGCACACAGGTGATACGGGTGATACAGGTGACACAGATGGCACACAGGTGATACAGGTGATACAGGTGACACAGATGGCACACTTGTGATACAGGTGACACAGATGGCACACAGGTGATACAGGTGATACAGGTGATACAGGTGACACAGATGGCACATATGTGATACAGGTGATACATGTGATACATGTGATACATGTGAATTGTGATACATGTGATACAGGTGATACAGGTGATACAGGTGATACAGGTGACACAGATGGCACACAGGTGATACAGGTGATACAGGTGACACAGATGGCACACATGTGATACAGGTGATACAGGTGACACAGATGTCACAGGTGATACAGGTGATACAGGTGATACATGTGACACATATGGCACACAGGTGATACAGGCGATACAGGTGATACACAGGTGATACAGGTGACACAGATCGCACATAGGTGATACAGGTGATACAGGTGATACAGGTGATACGGGTGATACAGGTGATACAGGTGATACAGGTGATACAGGTGATGCAGGTGATGCAGGTGATACAGGTGATATAGGTGACACAGGTGACACAGGTGATACAGGTGATACAGGTGATACAGGTGATACATGTGATGCAGGTGATGCAGGTGATGCAGGTGATGCAGGTGATGCAGGTGATGCAGGTGATGCAGGTGATGCAGGTGACACAGGTGACACAGGTGACACAGGTGACACAGGTGGCATATGTGACACAGGTGACACAGGTGACACAGGTGACACCCTCACACGGGTGACATATATGACAGAGACGCCACACAGGTGACACACAGGTAGCATACATGTGACACACGTGACACACTTATGACACACGCTGACACACTGGTGACACTGGTGACACAGGGGACACAGATAACACGCAGGTGACACAGCCGACACCTACTGACCTGTGACACACTGGTGACACAGGGAACACAGATAACACGCAGGTGACACAGCCGACACCTACTGACCTGTGACACACTGGTGACACAGGAGACACAGATAACACGCAGGTGACACCGCCGACACCTACTGACCTGTGACACACTGGTGACACAGGGGAAACATATAACACGCAGGTGACACAGCCGACGCCTACTGACCTGTGACACACTGGTGACACAGGAGACACAGATAACACGCAGGTGACACAGCCGACACCTACTGACCTGTGACACACTGGTGACACAGGGGCACATATAACACGCAGGTGACAGCCGACGCCACTGACCTGTGACACACTGGTGACACAGGAGACACAGATAACACGCAGGTGACACAGCCGACACCACTGACCTGACACACTGGTGACACAGGGGACACAGATAACACGCAGGTGACACAGCCGACACCTACTGACCTGTGACACACTGGTGACACAGGGGACACAGATAACACGCAGGTGACACAGCCGACACCACTGACCTGTGACACACTGGTGACACAGGAGACACAGATAACACGCAGGTGACACAGCCGACACCTACTGACCTGACACATGAGTGACACTGGTGACACAGGGGACACAGATAACACGCAGGTGACACAGCCGACACCTACTGACCTGACACATGAGTGACACTGGTGACACAGGGGACACAGATAACACGCAGGTGACAGCCGACACCACTGACCTGTGACACACTGGTGACACAGGGAACACAGATAACACGCAGGTGACACAGCCGACACCACTGACCTGACACACTGGTGACACAGGGGACACAGATAACACGCAGGTGACACAGCCGACACCACTGACCTGTGACACACTGGTGACACAGGGGACACAGATAACACGCAGGTGACACAGCCGACACCTACTGACCTGACACACTGGTGACACAGGGGACACAGCTAACACGCAGGTGACACAGCCGACACCACTGACCTGTGACACACTGGTGACACAGGGGACACAGATAACACGCAGGTGACACAGCCGACACCTACTGACCTGTGACACACTGGTGACACTGGTGACACAGGGGACACAGATAACACGCAGGTGACACAGCCGACACCACTGACCTGTGACACACTGGTGACACAGGGGACACAGATAACACGCAGGTGACACAGCCGACACCTACTGACCTGTGACACACTGGTGACACTGGTGACACAGGGGACACATATAACACGCAGGTGACACAGCCGACGCCTACTGACCTGTAACACACTGGTGACACAGGGGACACAGATAACACGCAGGTGAAACAGCCGACACCACTGACCTGACACATGAGTGGGCCGCCGCTATCTCCGAGGCAGGCGTCGCGGCCGCCGCGGTCGAAGCCGGCGCAGAACATGTCGTCGGTGATTTTGTACAGTGGGAGCCGGGAGGTGCGCTTCTTACACTGCTGGGAGGTGATGAGCGGCAGCTCCACCTCCTGCAGAGTGTCCGCTGCCGAGGGCGACACGCCGCGGTCAGGTGACTAACTAACACAGGGCCTCGTCAGGGATGCCGGGAGGTGCGCTTCTTACACTGCTGGGAGGTGATGAGCGGCAGCTCCACCTCCTGCAGAGTGTCCGCTGCCGAGGGCGACACGCCGCGCTCAGGTGACTAACTAACACAGGGCCTCGTCAGGGATGCCGATTGTTCAATTAGGTTGCTGGTATATACCGATATTGGTTGCAGAGATTGGCAGGTTGATCGGTGTGCAGTAAAGAAAAACACTGGAGATTTAAGAAGGCGCAAACAAGGTATGTTCTCACTTTCGCAGGGGAGATTATCACATCAGCAAAAAATAAGCCATGCTTAAATGTGATGCAGAACTGGTATGCATGGCAGCGATTGCAAAACAAAAGTTTCGTTCACTTCTCATTTTAAGTGGAAACATTTCTGCTCAACAGGCCCAAATGAGATTCAGTGACTAACTCTAAATTCAATTCGTTCCGAAATATAAGCTATACCCCACATATCGCCGTAGAACGCTCGCGCGGAGACGAGTGCGGTTCTGTTTGCCATATCCCGCCACGACTACTGTCCCGACTACTGTCCCGACTACTCACGGAATATCCTGCCGGACTCGAACAGCTGACCCCAGCCGACCACGGAGCAGAGGGCGCCCTCTGTCACCTCAGTCCGGCGGGGCGGCAGACACACCGGACGAACAAAGTCACTCATACTGCGGCGCAGAGACAGTGGTCAGCAATCAACGACAGATCAATAGCTTATCTTATTATCAACGCAGACCATAGTTTCACATTATGATTATTTTTAGTTAACCGATATATTTGCATTGAATCGAGGGTAAAACATTTTTCTTCTTCTGGCAACATGGGAATTTAACAGAACGTCGCTCGTTACCCTCAAACGTCGTGATGTCCCCTCTTTCGTCCCCCTTTCGCCCCCACAGCGGGACCACTGATGAGCGAGGCAGCGGGCAGGTCTGAGGGCAGGTGCACCGGTGCGGTATACTCTTCTGACGGTCTCACCTGACGGTATCGGCCAGTTTGAGCAGAGCGATGTCGTGCACGTATCCCACGTCCTCGTAGTCGGGGTGTACGATGATGTGTGACACCTGATGCAGCGACTCGAACGGTGAGAGTAGGGTGCTGCCGCGACGGTAGGCGCCCAGCCGCGCCACCCAGTGGTTGGTCGCCGACCTGCGGGTCAGCGGAGGTCAGCGGAGGTCAGAAGAGGTCAGCACGCTGTGGGTCAGCAGAGGTCAAGGTCGGCTCGCTTCCCGGTCACGATGAAGGTCGGCGTCCTGTTTGGCGGAATGTTTCTTTCCGGTTACATTGACCCCGGTGATATTCGTGTGGGTGCTGCCGGACGTGTTCCATTAAATACCAGCCGGAAACCGGTTTGACTAACGAGTTTAACGTCCAGTTGACAGTCTACGCATTCCGGCAGCCTGCATACAGCGCAAACTGCGTAGATAGTCACCGAACTGACGACTCTGCGGCAGGGGGGGGAGGGGTAATCGCTGCAGCTTATCTAGACATCTATCCCGCGTAACATCTGCTAGCCGCCACAGGTACAGTCCTGAGTCTGACCACTTGTCTTCCTCGATCTGCCTAAGCAGAATTCACGTGCCTGTACGTACATACAGGTCTGTCAGGCGCCACTGCGAAAATTCTATCACGTGTCTTCCCCGATCTGGCTAAGCAGCAGTCACGTGACCTTTACACCCAACAGCCGCCACAGCAACAGTCCCGGTCACGTGTCTTCCCGGTCTGTCTAACCAGCAGTCACGTGACCTGACGTCACCCTGGACGAATGCTCACCGGAGGAAGCAGTGTCCGGCGGAGAGGAGCCAGCGGTCTGAGATGAGCGTGGCGCCACACTGGTACTCGCCGTCCCGGTACATGGCGGCCTGCCACGGCCACGCGCCCGGGCTCGAGTTGGCTCCGCCCACGATCCTGGAGAGTAATGGGGAGAGGTAGGCGGTTACAGGCAGGCAGCGGACATGGTTAGACGGCTTCAGTTCGCCAGCGAGTTGAGAAAAGGCCGGGCGGCTTTGGTCTCAGAGTGGAATTGCAAGGGAGGGACATGCTCCGATGCTGGTGCTTCAAATGGCTGACGCGTTTCAATGGATGATGCGTTAGACAAGAAACAGAAGAGGAGCTCTGGCCAAACAAAAACGCGCCCACTAGCCTGACGCTGTCTGAGATACCTAGCGTTACTAACCTGGCCTGTCGCCGTTTGACCCGGGGTCGCAGGCCACACTTGAGAACGTCACAGGTGATATGAACCGATGTCTGCCGCGGACACGCGGCCTCCTCAAACAACAGACTCGTGCTGAAACAGGGTTTGTGCAATATCAGCGACCTGTTCACAGGTCGCGACATCAGCGACAGCGAACTGAAAATCGTGAAGGTCACCACACACAGCACATTTGGCCGATATTTTGGGACGATCATTTAGGCTGAATGGCCGAGTGACCGAATTCCACACCTACTGCTTATATGCGAAAATACGCCAACCGGCACATTTTGGGATACTTGGATAACCCAGAAGCATGCTATTATCTCGTCTTGACTCGTCAAAACGAGCAATTACTTAGGTATCTTAGGGCAGACACCTTCCGCTTTTGGCAGGAATGATTAAATACGTGGTTAAAAGCGGTGACATCGCTCGCGTTTCCGTACTCGTCTGTGTTGTTGCGGGGAGCGTTCGCAGAGAGAACCAGCTGGTAGAAGGGACCCTCCTGCTGTTTCCGCTGGCGTTGACGCCGCTTCCGACGGGATGGAGAAGACTCAGTACGGAAAACGTGAGTTGTCTCACTGCGAACACACAGAGTTACGATCAGCAAACGTGGGTTGTGAAATTCTTGTTCCAGCGAGTTCACGCAAAATAACCGGTCGAACGGACAGCACAATGGTGCAACAACGCAATACATGTTTGCTTCCAAGTTAATCGTAAAAAGAAAAGCGGCAAATGCTCCAACTCCTTAAAATTATACTTGAGAACAAGACACTGTTATTTCAGAACTCATTCTCCCGGTTAATCAAATAACTCGTTCCTTAAGTTCCCACAGCAAACTCCAGTGCACCTACACCTAATATCATTATATCCAACTCGCCTTTCCCTCTGCTTTATTCGCCTCCCTTGATAGTACGCTGACCTAGCCCCGCTGCATACCTCTGCATCTAACACGCCTCACTCTCTGCACATTGATCTAAACCTCCACACTTAACTTACCCTTCTCTCCATGCAATGCAGTGTTCTACGTATGAAGCAATTAACTTCACTGCTGGTCCTAACTCACCTACCTCTACACCTAACTCACCTACCTCTACATCTAACTCACATACCTCTACACCTAACTCACCTACCTCTACACCCTAACTCATCTACCTCTACACCTAACTCACCTACCTCTACACCTAACTCACCTACCTCTACACCTAACTCACGTACCTCTACACCTAACTCACCTACCTCTACACCTAACTCACATACCTCTACATCCAACTCACCTAACTCTACACCTAACTCACCTACCTCTACACCTAACTCACCTACTTACTTGTAGGTGAGGGCGCTGCAGACGGCTCTGCCCAGCTCCTGCACGCTCCAGGCGGTACGAGTTCGACGCACGAGCGCGTCGAAGTTGTCGACGCAGAGCGGCCCCCAGCGGCCGCGCCGCCGCACCATGAGGTAACCAGAGGGCTGGTAGCGCGGCTGGCCGGCAGCGCCTCTGGTGGCGGCCAGTGTGACACACTGGTGCTCGTCGGCGCCGTCAGGGCAGTCGTACTGACCGTCACACACGGCGTCGGCCGGCACACAGCGCTTGGCGCCCGGACAGATGAACTGGCCCGGACGACACCAGTCTGGGAGAGGGGGAGGAGGGAGGGAGTGTCGTTACATGCCAGCTCTGGAGTTTTTTTGGGGATGTTCTGCCTTTGGAACGGTGATTTTTGTATCGGTCATGGTCATCAACTAAGTACCGCTAAAAATGAACATGCTTGTCATAGTTTGCCGATTGTGGCGAGATATTTGTTGTGGTGACAGTGATGAATCATGCTGCCATTCGCCATTCGTTGCTTCATTGCACCTTATCTTCTTAATGTACCGCAAGAAATTCAAGGATTCACCAGTATCAGATGTCACGGCAATATAATGTCCGTTCATTCCCCGAGCTATTAATAAGATAAATGACAAAACAAGATGACGGGACACTAAGCGATGAGTTCATACATATCTGACAGCACATACAGATCCGTTTATCTCTGGTACATGGTTATTACACGGATAATGACACGCTGACGTCACCATGCTGATACACGGAGTTAGCAACATTATCTTGGATAATGGACCAACCACAGCCTTCAACTCGAATCAAGCATGTATGCCTTCTCAAGAAATAACAGCTAGGAATGCCTTATTTGAACTGACGGGCCGACAGTGGATAGCGTTGAGGCTCATCGTAAAGGCTCCGAGCCACAGTGTCGAGGCTCGTCGTGTGGCTCTCGCTCGTCTTTTGTGTTGTCGAGGCTCCGAGCCACAGGGCTGTTTGTTTTTACTAGCTGAACTCACCGCAAAATTGTCCGTCCGCGCTAGCTGTACTCACCGCAAAACCGTTCGTCTGGGCTACCTGAACTCAGCGAAAAACTGTTCTGTTCTAGAAGCTGAACATACTGATCGCCCGTGCCGTCTGAACTCACCACAGAACTGTTCATCGAACTTACCTCAGAGCTGTTCGTCCGTGCTAGCCAAACTTACCGCAGAACTGTTCGTCCGTGCTGTCGTGGCAGTCGATGATGCCATCACATATCTTCCTCTCGAGGAACTGGGCGCGCAGCCGGTCGGCGCAGGTGCAGCCCAGCTCATCACTGCCGTCGGCGCAGTCCTGCAGCAGGTCGCAGCGGGAGAGGTGCGGGACACACTCCCCGGACACACAGCGGAACTGGTCAACCGGACAGCCGGCCGCCGGAGGGGTCAGACCCTCCTCTGAAACAGCGCAGACAGCCGGGTCAGGTCAACTTCGGAAGCAGCATTGGCGGTGGGGACAGTCAGCGAGATGGAAGCCGAGCAGTGGTGACTCGGCTATAACGCGATAACATTGCCGCAAAGGCTGCTTTTGACGTCATAAAACATACCACTGAAAATCATATTTGCAACCAGTTCGCAGACAAAATGACAACATCTGGCAGCTAGCAATTAAGCAAAACACGTCGAAAAAAATATGCAGTTATAAGTGCCTATTCACATGTTCCTTAAATGGATGTGATGGTTCGTGTGTGGCAGTGGCTGCCATTTCGACACAATATTGCCTACATCTGAGTGGCCAAACCCCCTGACGGACCGCAGCAGCCGACTCACCGAGGTAGATGTAGTTCGACACAATATTGCCTACATCTGAGTGGCCAAACCCCCTGACGGACCGCAGCAGCCGACTCACCGAGGTAGGTGTAGTTCGACACAATATTGCCTACATCTGAGTGGTAAAACCCCCTGACGGACCGCAGCAGCCGACTCACCGAGGTAGGTGTAGTTCGACACAATATTGCCTACATCTGAGTGGTAAAACCCCCTGACGAACCGCAGCAGCCGACTCACCGAGGTAGGTGTAGTTCGACACAATATTGCCTACATCTGAGTGGCCAAACCCCCTGACGGACCGCAGCAGCCGACTCACCGAGGTAGATGTAGTTCGACACAATATTGCCTACATCTGAGTGGCCAAACCCCCTGACGGACCGCAGCAGCCGACTCACCGAGGTAGATGTAGTTCGACACAATATTGCCTACATCTGAGTGGCCAAACCCCCTGACGGACCGCAGCAGCCGACTCACCGAGGTAGATGTAGTTCGACACAATATTGCCTACATCTGAGTGGCCAAACCCCCTGACGGGCCGCAGCAGCCGACTCACCGAAGTAGGTTTAGTTCGACACAATATTGCCTACATCTGAGTGGTAAAACCCCCTGACGGACCGCAGCAGCCGACTCACCGAGGTAGGTGTAGTTCGACACAATATTGCCTACATCTGAGTGGTAAAACCCCCTGGCGGACCGCAGCAGCCGACTCACCGAGGTAGGTGTAGTTCGACACAATATTGCCTACATCTGAGTGGTAAAACCCCCTGGCGGACCGCAGCAGCCGACTCACCGAGGTAGGTTTAGTTCGACACAATATTGCCTACATCTGAGTGGTAAAACCCCCTGGCGGACCGCAGCAGCCGACTCACCGAGGTAGGTGTAGTTCGACACAATATTGCCTACATCTGAGTGGTAAAACCCCCTGGCGGACCGCAGCAGCCGACTCACCGAGGTAGGTGTAGTTCGACACAATATTGCCTACATCTGAGTGGTAAAACCCCCTGACGGACCGCAGCAGCCGACTCACCGAGGTAGGTGTAGTTCGACACAATATTGCCTACATCTGAGTGGTAAAACCCCCTGACGGACCGCAGCAGCCGACTCACCGAGGTAGATGTAGTTCGACACAATATTGCCTACATCTGAGTGGTAAAACCCCCTGACGGACCGCAGCAGCCGACTCACCGAGGTAGGTGTAGTTCGACACAATATTGCCTACATCTGAGTGGTAAAACCCCCTGGCGGACCGCAGCAGCCGACTCACCGAGGTAGGTGTAGTTCGACACAATATTGCCTACATCTGAGTGGCCAAACCCCCTGACGGACCGCAGCAGCCGACTCACCGAGGTAGGTGTAGTTCGACACAATATTGCCTACATCTGAGTGGTAAAACCCCCTGGCGGACCGCAGCAGCCGACTCACCGAGGTAGGTGTAGTTGCTGAGCAGGGAGGCCAGGGTGGGTCGGGTCGGCACCACTGCCGACGGTCGGGCGGCGGTGCCCACCTCGTTGTCCGTATCCGCCACCAGCTGACTGTCTGATGCGGCCGGGGCGGGTCGTGCCGATACCACCGTCGGTCCCGGAGTGGTCGTCAGCCGGCTGAGCTTGTCCGCTAGCCGCGGCGGCTCTGTCGCCTGCAGCCAGTCGGTCTGATTTGGGAGTCGGAACCGTACCGGCCGCCACTGATGCGCAGGGCGCGAGATCGAGGGACGGGTGGTTGTGGGAGGAGCGGTAGGACGCGCAGTCGGACGTGGGGGAGGACGTGTGGGAGAACGGGAGGGAGGACGGGTGGGAGGACGAACAGCAGGTCTGGCGGTCAGTCGCGCAGGAGGACGGATGGTCGGTCGCGTGGGTTTCGCGGTGTCTTCTCTGGGGTTGTTAGTCGTCTGGGGTTTATCCTTTGACCGAAGACGGATCTCAGACAGCCGTAAGTCTTCGTGAGAACTTGAGGATTGCTTGGATTGGCCGCGATGATCAGCTCGTTCGCTGGCGCTGGATTCCTCCGATGTGGACCACGGAACGCTATCCGTCACCGGAGACCACCGCTCAGCCTTTTCAGAGCTCTGCCACGCCTCGCCCACTTCTGAAGTTCGCCACAACGCACTGGCCGTGGCGGTCGGCGTCGGCTCCTTCACTGCACCTTCCGCCGGTCCCACTTCATTCTCCCTCGAGCTATCAAACTCCCGCCTCTCGAAAATCCTGTCCAGGATATCATCTACAGTGGCGCTCTCGTCATACTTGATCACGTGAATCGGCGCACTGTTCGTCAGCCGCGTAGTTTCCTCCACACGCCACCACCGCGCCGGCCGCGCGGGACGCGTGGGACGCGCGGGACGCGTGGGACGCGTGGTAGTCGCGAATATCCTATGCGAACGCACCCCACGGAAGCGCATCAGTTTGTCAGCAAGATTCTCTCGCCGCGGTGGGAGGCGGAGCCGCGAACCGCGACGGGGTCGCGCAGTCGGCGTGGCCGCTAGTCGGAGTCGAGCTGCGAGGCTGGCTACTGATTGCGAGCTGTAGGAGGGACGCCGGACGCGGCGAGCGGCCAGAGAGCTGGATGCTGGAGAGTCCACGGGACTTGTGTGCTCGGCAGGGTGAGGCGAGGGTGGACGGGAGGAGGTGGGTGTCTGCGCTGGACGTGGCAGGCCACGTGCCGCGTGTTGACGCTCTCGGGACTCAGACACGGGTTCTGGGAGGTTGTGTTGGTCCTCGCGAGGGTGGCTCATTCGCAGCCACGACAGGCTTCTCTTCTCTCGCCGCTGTGTACTAGACGAGCTGTGCTCATTTGTATCCTCCACACCCAACGCAAACACGGGACCATTATCTCTCTCCTTCAACCGAGTCTCCACGTTCTCCTTATGAACGCTAGCTCCTATCCCGTGGGCGTTCCGCCGGTCCTGCCGTCGCGCTCTGCCTGCCCCCTGGTGGCGCCGGGACGCACCGCGGAGGAGGCCCGCCAGGAGCCGCCGCTCCGGCGTCACCTGCTCCCGGACGCTGGTCGACGTCACCACGTCCGTGTCCAACACCAGCGGCTTCCTGGTGGAGAACATGTCGAAGATGCTCTGCACAGAGTTCTTCTCAGTGAAGATCTCTGTGTCATAGTAGAGATAGTCGTCTTCTTCTTCTTCGGCGGCGGCGGCGGCAACGGCGGAGGAGGAGGACGCAGGGTCGGGGCCGGAGTGGGTTGTAGGATACTCAGGGTGAGGCAGCGACGGTGGCTTCGGTCGACTTGGAGGGTACACCCCGGAGTATGACGTCACAGGCTGGAAGAAGGGTCTCGTCACGTGACCGTCCCGCTCCCAGCCCTGCTCCGGGGTGACGGTGACAGCGGTGATCTGCTCCTCCGTCACCGTCACCGCCGGCCGGCTGGTGCCGGGTGGTGACGGTGACACTGGTGCCTGTCCTGTCACCTCCACCGCACCAGCCGGCGTCGGCTGTCCGGCCGGTAACCCTCCTGCCACCACGCTGTAATGGAGATGAGGCGGCACCGTTTGAAGTGACACCGCACTGGACGCAGTGACGAACTCTCCGTCCTCGGTCAGACCCAGCTGACCGGCAGGGTCACTGACCTCTGACCTGGTGACCTGCGCGCTGACCTCGGACGTTTCGGTGCGGTGTCCCTCTGAGTCGGGAGAGGCGGTGGTCGGAGGTCTGACGGGGTCAAGAAGGTCAAAAGATCCCAGGGGAGATCGACTGATGATTCCTGAAGGGTGAGTCACATACGGACTGTTCTCTGTCTCGTTCTGGGAGATAATCATCAGCGTCTTGCGTACAAGTTTGTCCGGAAGATAAACAGGTGGTTGAGCGGAAAGCGTTTTGATGTGAGGGGAAGTGGAATTGACGGCACTGAAAGTGATTATGATATCCGGTACTGCAGATGTATGCGAGGAATCTTCTGAAACTGGCAGCTTTGTGGTTTGCATCCTATTCGCTGTCGTTTCCGGATGAATACCAGTCGTAGTTTCCGCTGCCACATCGGCAGACGTGTTAATCGAGAGCTCAGTTTTGTGCGGCGCCTCTTTACTCTTGACAGGTGCTGGCTGGAGGACAATAGTAACTGGCGGCAAAGTGTCCGAGTTCTCCTTCTTCACCTGGTCACTGATGTCTGATGACTGCGACTGACTCTGTGACTGAGAATGTGACTGCTCAGTCTCAGACTGTGTCTGCTCGGTCTCAGACTGTGTCTGATCAGTATCAGACTGTGCCAGCTCGGTCTCAGCCTGCTTGGCAGGCTCGGTTCTGGACAGCACGTTAGACTTGGTCCTGGCCAGAACGAACTCAGACAGCATCTGAAGGAACCCGACCCCGAGTTTGTCTGCGCCGGGCAGAAGCGACGACACCGTCGGAGTGTTCTGCGGAACAGGCCTGGGTGGCTGCGACGGGGGCTGGAACTGGAGCGGCCGAGGCTTTGGCCAGAAGGCAGCAGGTAGCACGGCCTCTTGGTTCGCTGCGGGTATATCCGGCCTGGGCTGGACGGTTTCCGTCTGGGGCGCAGATGGAGCCGACACCGACAGAACGTCCTCTTGATCAGGCAGGAGTAGACCCGGCCTTCGGTGGTGCTCCTCAGGCTGGCCTATACCCTCCCCCGGCCCGACACTGCCCAGCCGCTGTCCCACCGGGGCCGCACTGGCCTGAACCCCGCCCAACTCGGGCACGGACGGCCGCTGACCTGAGGTCGGCTGGCGGCGAGACGGCAGCACCGGTCGCCACGGGGTACGATCGTACTCGGGCCGCTGCAGCGACGGTCGGTCGATGAACGGTATGATGTCGGGCGTCGACGGGCGTGGCGCGCCCCCGTCCGACCCGGTACCGCCGCCCGCCAGCCGCACTTGACCGACGCCATCTGGCCGTGTCACGACTCCTGCTTCCGACGAGTCACTGTGGGGTCGGGGTCGGTGGTGCGGGTACTGTGAGCCACCTGGCGCTGGCCCGTCGCCGTCGGCGTGGTGCTGTCTGTTCGCCTGCTCCGTGCCCAGCGTCTGCCTGTGCCGGCCCCCGCCCTCCGTCCACGACTCCACGTCAGGTCTGCCGCTCCATTGAATGCCCTGCGTCCGCCAGGTGTGCGACGCCACCGTCGCGGCAGAAGCCAGATCCAATTGATCTCCGACCAGCGCAGGTGGGAAGTCTCCAAACTGTGACGGCTGATACTCAGTGATGGGTCTTCCTCGCTGGGCGGGTCGGCTGTGGGAGGGCTCCGTCCCCGCCACCGTCACTGTCACATCGTCACCAGGCCTGCGTCCGGACAGCGACACGGAGTCGGCCCGAGGCGGGCCAACCCAGTCCTCCAGTTGGTACACGTCGGCTCCGGGGCCGACCCGCACGCCACTCCGCACGGTCGGCGCTGCGCCGCCCTCCGTTCGTTCCGGGATCGTGGCTGTGGCTGACTGCGTAGAGTCTTCCCCGGTCCGTCCGGACACTGGAATGCCGTCGGTGCCGAGCACGGGTGATGCGCCGAGCCAGCTCTTCTCACCTGGCGACAAGTGACGTGCAATTACACCTCTGCTGAGCGCGAGGTGGGTGGCGGGACACGGCGGGAGATAACGGGACACGGCGGGACACGACGGGACTGACGGGCCACCCGTCTGCGGAGCAGCAGTGCAGATCACGCTCTCGTCATGCTCCGCTGCGCCCGAGACGTGCCGACAGCTACCCGCCTGCCGCGCCCGCGCATGCGCACACATGGCTACCGGTGACCCAGTAGCGGTACCGGCTCATACAACCGCGCACAGCTGATCGAACGAGGCGGTATACCCTAGAACAGGTCGCGCTATGTGTACAAAGCGTATCGAATGTACAACGCTAAATTCAATGTTCCATGGACTGCGCTGCAACGAAATGACACAAGGAATTTTTTCATGACGGATAGTCTAGTCGACTCACGACTGCAGAAACATTATACATGTATTAACGATGTGTTTATTGCAATATTGCAGCCATATATCCTCTGAAGGATCCTTGACATGTTTTCTAAAATTACACAACGGACACTTGTTTTCGGTGCAAGTAGGCGTCAAACAAAAAAGAAGAGACCGGTTTGCGTGCTAAGTTACGCCAGTCCAGTGCCGACGATCCTCCAAACGTCATTCATCTGCATCAGCCGGCTTACTGCGGTTCCCGCAACTCCCGCCCCCGAGTCAGCTCCCGCAACTCCCGCCCCCGAGACCAACTCACGGGAGATGCGGATACTGTTAATGTCGAGCTCGAACGCGCGGAATGCCTTCGGTTGGATGGCCATCACCTCCTGCGTCAGGACGTCCCGCAGGGCCTCCTCCGTGTTCAGGACCGACCTGTATGCGGCAGAGACACGAGTCACAGGCTGCTAAGGGTCCGTGGCAGGCCTGTGGCGCTGCTGTGGGAGGGAGCTCCCTCGCCTGTGGAGGACAAACTCAGTCCGTAGCAGGCCTATAGGGTGCGGCTGCGGGAGGGGAAGCCCAGCCTGTGAACGCCACAGTCCGTGGCAGGCCTGTGGTGCGACTGTGGGAGTGAGGGAGTCCTCGCCTGTGGTGCGACTGTGGGAGTGAGGGAGTCCTCGCCTGTGGTGCGACTGTGGGAGGGAGGGAGTCCTCGCCTGTGGTGCGACTGTGGGAGTGAGGGAGTCCTCGCCTGTGGTGCGACTGTGGGAGGGAGGGAGTCCTCGCCTGTGGTGCGACTGTGGGAGTGAGGGAGTCCTCGCCTGTGGTGCGACTGTGGGAGGGAGGGAGTCCTCGCCTGTGGTGCGACTGTGGGAGTGAGGGAGTCCTCGCCTGTGGTGCGACTGTGGGAGTGAGGGAGTCCTCGCCTGTGGTGCGACTGTGGGAGTGAGGGAGTCCTCGCCTGTGGTGCGACTGTGGGAGTGAGGGAGTCCTCGCCTGTGGTGCGACTGTGGGAGTGAGGGAGTCCTCGCCTGTGGTGCGACTGTGGGAGGGAGGGAGTCCTCGCCTGTGGTGCGACTGTGGGAGGGAGGGAGTCCTCGCCTGTGGTGCGACTGTGGGAGGGAGGGAGTCCTCGCCTGTGGTGCGACTGTGGGAGGGAGGGAGGGATCCCCCACCGGTGCGAGGCGTGACTGTGGGAGGGAGGGAGGGATCCCCCACCGGTGCGAGGCGTGACTGTGGGAGGGAGGGAGGGATCCCCCACCGGTGCGAGGCGTGACTGTGGCAGAAGGTGGTAAATACCGGGAGCCGATGCCCCTAATCCACCGTCATCCACCGTGCGCCGCCAACACCATCGGCTCTCACGGGATGCGGGGTAATGCTGGCCAGGCTTCCACGGAACATTTCGGGAGATCATCCCGCCGACTAAGACGCTTGGTGTTGTCTCGGTCATTTTTACCCGAGAAGTATTGCAGAGCGTGGAAATTCACAGGCCAGCCGACAAGGGATATTTTCTCTGAACTGTGTTAAAATTCATAGCAGAAGTGCAAGTAACAGCGTTAATACAGCTCAAAAGAGCAAGTGTTTATCATCCAGAGAACTTCCTTCGACTACGGTCCAGCGGCAAGGCGGACTTAGCGCGTCATGTCCATAAAAGCCGGGTAAGGAACAGAGGGTGCCGGACGGCTAGGGTGGCGAGGACTTGTATACAGCATAGGGTGGCGAGGACTTGTATACAGCAGTCAGCGGTGTAGTTGACATAGTTGACAGAGGCGACAGTTTTAGTTGTCGTTGACAACTGACAACTCACAACTGTTGTCGTTGACAACTAAAGCTGTAGCACTAAAACACGGGGCGGCGCCAACGTGGGTGACGTGGGGGACGCACAGGGGCGTGGTCACGGATTTTTTTTTACTGGGGGGGGGCAGTCACAGTCGCAGTCAAAAACAAAAATTGTTAACCGGAGGGGGGCTATTTGTAGATGCAGTCTGCCCGTGATAATAAGGTCATTAATAAGGTACCTGTCATTATAGACGCCCGCACATATATACTCTGTGCCTTGTCGCAGGGGCCATGCGGCATAGTGCACCCCACCAGGCGTCTGGACTCCCAGTTTATAAGGGAGAGACTGCATCTGCGGGTAAGAGCATAACACTTCCTCGTGCCTCGGAAAAACGGGAGACTGCAGTTGGGCATGGGAAGCTAACATTGACCATGCATTTCCTTAGCTTTTGAATGACTGGCGCTGACTGGCTGCCATTACATTTGCAGGTGCAGACTTGTACAATTTGAGTCAATGGATTCGCCTTACTCCAGTTTTGACAGCAGCCCTTCGGTTCCGTTAACGGTCGGAGCTCGCCGCCGCCTTACACTTCAGCTGAGACGCCATTTTGGTGCATAAACTAGGTATGTTCGTCACTCTCGAACATACCTACTTTATACAACCGGGTTTGTTCTTCTCTGTAGGTTATTATATAATTGGTACTTTATACCCAGAGCGTAAGTTAGGCATGTTATGGTACCCAGAATATACCGAACTTACGCACCAGCATTGCATCTCAGCTGAAGTATGGAACAGCAGCGAGCCCTGATCGTTATCAAAACCCGAAGGGTTGCCGACAAGACGGGGGCAATTTGAGTCCGTTGATTCAATTCTAACAAGTCCGGTCAGGTGACAGCAACTGTATAGGCTAATATCTTAACAGCAGTAATCAATACAAATGTTGCCGCCATTCGCGGTAAGCGTCGGGTTAGCTAGAGAGTGGTGCCGTCGGTAGTGTAGATGGTAAGTGCCGGGTTAGCTAGAGAGTGGTGCCGTCGCTAGTGTAGATGGTAAGTGCCGGGTTAGCTAGAGAGTGGTGCCGTCGCTAGTGTAGATGGTACACTCTCCGACAACCAGGTTCTTTCGTCCACCGTCAAGAGCACCTACGTTGCGTCGCCGTCGTCGGCAATGATATTATTGCTTGAGCCATTGGTTATACGTAATGATACAGGAATGGTCGATTGCCATTTCCATCCATCGTCGCAACATAGTCATTTCCGTTAGTCGCGTACCCAGTGTGTGCCCATACGTGAGCCAAGAGTAACTCTGAGAAGCGTCTATCCCTGCGGCCGTAGCGACCCGGTTTTGACAGTGTTCGTGCATCGACGAGAATGGCCGAAGTTGTACTCCACCGACGAGAATACAAGGGGTATCGGAGCGACTGGAACGACTGAAATCGGTCCGGAAAAATGGCACATATCCTAATTTTACAGAAGATATCAGTATCTTATACAAAGGAAAGCCTTTTCCACATTGATTCTTAATATAAAAGGAAGCGAAATCTTATCATTTCTAGTAAGCGCAAAATGACCCGAGGAGTTGCTGTGCCCTAAAACCCCAATAAACAAACAAAATGATCATTTTTAATTTTGTTGGACTTCTGTACATTGTCTCTAGACCAACCTTGTGACCGCTCTCAATCCATCAGTGCGTGGTAGGTAATCTGACACACCCGCAGTGGCAGTCAGCAATTCAAAAGCGAAACGAAGTTCACGATTAGTGTTAGTTTTCCATGGATGACTGCAGTCTCCAGATTTCCGAAGTTCTGCAGTGTTATGTTTTTGTGAGCAGGTGCAGTCTCTCCCGTGTTAATTAGGTGCTCATTGTCTCAGACGCCTGCAGGGGTATGTTGTGCCGCAGGGCAGTTTCCCCTGTGTCATGCGGTACAGTGCACCTCTGCAGGTGTCCGTGACAAAAACGCACAGTTAACACGGAGAGACTGCATTGCCGCGTAAGAGCATAACACTGCCGAGTATTAAACCGGGAGACTGCAGTTACTCATAGGAAGTAACATCATTAATTTCCATCGTATTCGAATGATGGGTGGTCATTGCGAATATGTCAGCACGTCACGCCATGTGTCACCAGCTCTCGGCGGCGACTAGCCACACTCGTCGAGGCACGAATGCTTCCAAAACCGGGCGTCATGTCCCCGCCGGAAAAGACGCTACTTAGATAGACACGTCTATGCAGGAACACAACGTGGGACGCGACAAACCGAAATGACATGGTTGTGGCGGTGGAGGGAATTGGAGGAGGCGATTCGCTCATCAATTAAAATTTCCAATTGTGTGACAATAAAATTAAATGAGCGTACCAACAATGACAATCATTCCATTTATGTCAAATTAGATACAAACAGAGGGCTGTTCCCGTCCCCCACAATAAAAATCCGTGTCGCAGCCGACCCGGCAATGAGAGGCATTGTACATAGGTACCGCTGTGCATGCACAACACAGCAGAGCATGCACCAAATCGTCAGTAAGTATTGAAAATGGCCCCATCAGGCGGCACCACGTGTCGGAGTGAAGGCCCGGTTCCAGAAAATCCGCACCTGGACCTAAAAATGACACCCCGCTAGTGACGCCGGGAACGGAACGTTATAACGCCCCACAACATTTATCACGGTACAAGCAATACGACCTGCAGAGGCAACCATTCTGTCGCAATTAACGTCATCAATGACAGCGGTAACGGTAAATTTGGCACTACTAAATATGGTAGAAATATCAAGGTAACGCTTTTAAGTCACCTCAGCGGAACCCGTTTGACGTGTGCCACCTAAACATGGCATGCCTACATTTTACATGCACATAAATGTATTAATAGGTCAGCAGTTATCCAGTGTAGCAGCAGCCATCGCATTAGTGGTTAGTACCCACGTGACTAGAAACCACGCTAACATTATGCACGGCAGCAGTAACCGTTGTCGTTGTTATGGGTCAAGAACCATATCATCTTGGGACCAAGGCTCTGATTGTCTTGTGTCTTAGTCGTTTGTCGTCAGTTTGTCAAGTCGTCGTGACACGCGCGCAACATCCGCCGTCGGTGACGAATCGCTACAGTAACCAAGGCACCACGGGCCGCTAATAAATAACGCGACACCGATCATTTTCCCCGGGCCGGCCACGGTCACCCCGGCAGACTGCAGCATGTCTGCGGGGCATTTCCGAGAGTCCATTGCACCGTGACCTCGACCTTTCGTCCCGAAAACTGCCAGCGTTCTCACGGCATTGACCGCGGTTCTGTGGGAGGCTGACCGGACCGCAGCGATCAGCATTCCCGCCGGCATTGGCCGACAGATGGTCAATGTTGCCCCGACATTGACCGGAATGGGAGATAGTACGCTCGACATTGACCAGGCTGTGTATGGGACCGCTGCCCCAGTGGACTTGACCGAGAGGCGTTAAGTAGGTCGGGAATGTCGCAACTGGCTTTATTTAGCTCGGGCTGCAAAACAATAGTCAGTGAGTGGGTGTGGGGAATCAATGCATGTTTCTGCCACTGGTCGGGACAAACGCACTTTAGAGTTTAGAGTGCATTAGAGGAGCGTAATAGAGGCTGTAGACACGGTATTCTTAAACGACATAAGTCTCCTTGCATCTCGACAAAATCTGCAATTGACTTCGCGAACCAAACAATGACACTAAAATGCAGGCCATGCTAACGCATACTCGGTAGCATCTGTAAAGATTGATAATTATACAGGCTTAACGCTAGATTGTGCTAATGTGCTGTGCTACTAATGGGTGTAATTATAACCAATCTGCGTTCCATTGTAATGTTTGCGCCACTCTTTATTCGTACATTAGGCTGTTAGCAATCATACGAGTAGTTATCAATGCGAATCGCACGATGTTAGACGAGAATCGATGATAACAGTCAAGTTCATTGTGCAGTGCGACACAGACGTCACCGAGTCCAATAAGGTGGCAAGCGCTCCAGCAGACGTCACCGAGTCCAATAAGGTGGCAAGCGCTCCAGCAGACGTCACCGAGTCCAATAAGGTGGCAAGCGCTCCAGCAGACGTCACCGAGTCCAATAAGGTGGCAAGCGCTCCAGCAGACGTCACCGAGTCCAATAAGGTGGCAAGCGCTCCAGCAGACGTCACCGAGTCCAATAAGGTGGCAAGCGCTCCAGCAGACGTCACCGAGTCCAATAAGGTGGCAAGCGCTCCAGCAGACGTCACCGAGTCCAATAAGGTGGCAAGCGCTCCAGCAGACGTCACCGAGTCCAATAGGGTGGCAAGCGCTCCAATCAGAATGAGATGTTAAGCCCATAGGTAAACAGACAATTAATTCATGAGGCCTTGAAAATCGGTCACGATAAATGTGCAAAGTAAAGATAAGCTAGGCAGTTCACTAGGTAGGTATGCAATAGGCACTTTACAGCGGCAGATCAGACAGACATCCAACACATGCACGCAAAACTCGCCAAGTAAACCACTGCCTTGCTGTAATCTATCCGCCAACAACATATTTGACCTCATTCGAACTAAGGGCTCTTCCTTTTCTTCTCGGCAGGAGCAAGGTTAAGCCCTGTGTAAGACACTAACCTATGCGATGTGTAATGTATCCACCACCCTCGACCGCCATCCAACGGTTTAGGGAGCTAAGGACTCAGACATCACGTTTGCATTGACGGCACACATTCAGTACCAGCTACAAGGCGGTCGGAGATTTCCACGGAGATTGTAATTTTTACGTCCTCTTTATTCCGAGCATGAGAAGGATGTCACGATCGGTATGAGGTCCCCGACAGAGACTCAATCGCAGTGAGATACGAACCGCGCTTAACTGTGAGCACCGGCACCTTGTGAGCACCTTAAAGCACCGGCTACTGATGTTCGGAAGGCTCTGCTGTCTGGCATTGGACGTATCGGCATATATCCAGTACGACGGCCAATAATGTCACGCTAAAAGCACCTGTCGCCCGTGAACGAAGCGCGCTCGCCAACGAAGCGAAACAGCAGCGAGGCAGATTCATCCAGTGCGAAACATTGCTTGCTTCAAGTTCGAGATGTCTGCGGCCGCACGGTAGGTGGCAATATCCGTGATGGTTTATTTTGTAGTAGGTAGTACATCGAGTCCTTAGCATGTATAGATAAGCGTCGTGCCATTATTAATGCAATCCTATATTGATATTCCATGTAGTGATGCATTGATAAACATATACACGTGCTTCCTTCACTGCAATATCAGTATCAGCATATCAGTATATCAGGTCTCGAGAAGACACGGTGCTATAGTTGCTTGACCCTGAACACGGTAGTTAAAAATATATATTTTAGATAAGCCATTGCTTTCCTATTGAATAAATATCACAGTTATATTTGTCCCGATTTTAAGCGTTCATCTTTTTCAGAGACTTAGGACCGTTAAATACGTTTTGCTCCTGACTGTCTCCTTGAAGTTCAATAAATGCAAATATTATACAATTTCATCGAACAATTGAATATCCATGAGGCAACCATTCGAACAATTAACCGATTAAATATCTCAACATTTAATGGTGACTTTTCCTACGTACCTATTTTTTGCATTTTTTCAGCATTGAAAATAAACCACTCAAGCTGCATGATGTCGGTAGATCTGAGTTAACAAGGGGAATAGGAGTGGTGAGGAATTCCGAGATAGCGGGGAAGTTCAGGAGGGAATGGCGACTTCCTAATCGTATAATCTCTTTCGGCGACTATCATTGTCAGGGTAGCTCACATTGTGTCGTCCTTAGATAACATCTCTTCCCGACGTAAGCCAGCTGGATAAATACCGCAGACTTCATGCTGTCAAAAATGCCACTCGATAAAGCACACAATGAAATCATAGCAGCAGCAGCGATCGGCACAAAACTTACAGTGCACAAAAAGTGACGCGGATATAACTTACTGGTACAACTGGCAAAGAGGACTTAACTGATGCTGAAGTTGATAGCCTCATGGTCTCTGGTATATTGTTCGGGCATTTACAGTTAAGTAAACGCGTATTGTATTCACTAGCACATTGTCCTCACACTTCCAGGGTCAATGTGAACTTAATAATGTGAGAAACGATAATAATCCATTCAGAATGGTTTTAGACGGTATTAAGCAGATTTAAGTATCCATCAGTAGGCAAATAAATTTCGCGGGGCCGACATATCAACAGAAACGGTTCGCATATTTTCACAGCGATTACAGTGCCATTCATCATGCCGTGAATCAGGTTCCCATGGCAACCGGGTCATGCACGCTAAGCGACACGGCTGAGTTTTCGGAATCCGAACTTACTTGGGTATTTTCCTTCTGTCCAGATGAATGCGAAAGAACACGGTGAGCGGGCGACCGTCGAACGCGTGAACATCAGCATGTCGAAACGCCTCGGCGATGTAGCTGGCTCCGAACAGCGTCTCCAACTGCGGACATCGACACATAGATCAACTGCAGGCATACCGGGCCATACTGGTGGCGTCATAGAGCATTTCAAGTTGCACAGACCTATACATACACAAACAGGCATGCACACGAGTCCCAGCAGGGTGCCTGGCTGCATGCCCATGGAGCATCTCTAGCTGAAGGCGAACTTACTCACATACATACACACAAACAGACAGACAGACATATAGAGCCATGAGGCAACACCTGCCCCGTCATGGTCACTCGGGGCACCTCGCTGACCGCTGACCACCGAGCGGATGACTTGGTCGGACGGAGCCGACCAACCGCTACCCGGCCAGCAGGCAGCTGACTCCGGCCGGCCTATCCCATAATCACCGGCGACTGGTCTGGCAGCTGACGTCATGGGTATCTCTGCTGCTGTGGTGATTGTGGCGGCGGGCTGCACCGGACCCTCTGCAGGACCGGAGAGCGGAGAACTGATCGCCGCTCGAGTAACGGAGTTCGTGACTTCTCTCGGCTGCTGGGAGTTAATCGATAAGCGGGCCAGGGCCAGTGGGTTAGTCGAGTTCTCCTGATTTGCGCCGGTTCGGCGGGCTTAGGTTGGAAACAGCAAGGCTATAGGGGCAGACGTCGCTCACAGGATACAGCTGCTGCAGCTTTGCAAGCAAGGTAACACAGAAGAGACGGCATTTCCCAGCGCGAAGCCATGGGTGCAGGGAGAA
Organism: Chirona hameri; assembly: GCA_036785665.1. Lineage (NCBI taxonomy): Eukaryota > Metazoa > Arthropoda > Thecostraca > Balanomorpha > Balanidae > Chirona > Chirona hameri. The sequence goes on from JAXIVJ010000007.1 coordinate 64,755, forward strand.
TGGTTGTGCTACCTATTTATTTGTGCCAGCTATTTAATTGTTGCATGTTGGATGTGTTCTGGTTCGAGGATATGATATCATAGCTCTAATTTAACCCATTTCACAGTTTGGTGCCTAGTTTCCGTTTGTGGCAATATCTGCAAATGTCACCGTGCCTAGTGCCACAATTTACATAGTATGTCATAAAACCATGGAACCATCCGTAATAAGGACGGCCAATGAACTGATCCCAAGATCGATGCACTGATCCCAAGTTAAAACCGCCTTAACATCGACAGGATTGCTCCGACCGGTCGCCGTAAAGACGTCTGACCTACACCGCTGGCCGCCGCCTGAGCTCAGCGCCGGGTCACTGGACCGCTGACCGGTGCGCAGGGCCGAGTACTGACTGCCGGCAGCCCGATCCAGGCCGACCATAACCCGTCCAATGGCTTGATAGGCCGGCCCGTAGTCAGACCGCCCGTCACGGTCACCGACCATACTACGACCTGCCGCCGCCACCGGGACGTGGCACGAGGGCACCGGGACACCGGGCCAGTGGCACGGAGCCGGATAACGAGACGTTGTTTTACCGGGATAACCTTGCTGTACTGAGACAACGGAAACTGCGCTGGGATGAAAACGAGGAAAGGCAATCAAAGCAATACACTACAGAAGAGCCAATCCGAATGTCCGTCTAACTGCCCTAAGCGCGGCGCTACGAAGTCAGTCCGTAAGGCCAGCCCCGTTCGCTGCAGTCTCTCGGTGGCTATCAGCAGGACACGGCCGGAGCCGGCGGCCACGCCCGGCCGTGACCCTGAGCGGTGCGACACGCCCTGCAGTCTGTGGTCTGCGGTCGACGCCGCCGACAGCTGGAGAGCCCGCGGCTGTTAGCAGCGGCCCGCCCCGCCACCGGAGCGGTCATCGGTGCCGGCCGCTGCGTTTTATGCGTCTGGGTGTGGTGCGCTGCTGCACGCGCGACTGTGGGGCCTTTGCGGTGTCTGTCGCACGCCGCCGGCACTGCGGTCGGCTACGCCCCAGCTGAGGGGCGTGGTGCGTGTGGGGCTCTCACAGATCCGCCCCGCCCACACAGATGGAACAATTGCCGAAAACGCGCTACACGACTACAGGAACTTTAAAATGCATGCCAAAAACAGCCAATAGAATGTATTGATCTATCGAAAGCCATCGGACGTCTTCGTTCTCGGAAGCTATATTTGCTATATAGTAGGTTAGATTCAGACCTTCTATGTGCTGTTTTTCGTAGCAAGCATTAAAGTATCGGCAATTGGGTAGCATTTTTTGTGTCTTTTTCAGCTGCCCACCAGACATTCGCTGGTCGGTTGATCTGGGCCCAGGGCAAGGCACTTTGGCGCCGGTATGTTTACACCGGTATATGAACACCGGCCCAGCGTAGTCTCTCGACAGCGACACTGCTCCAGTCGGCCCATGGGGGCTGAGTCAGGGGCTCAGACGGTGCCCCACACCTCGCCGGCTACGGGGAATGACAGGGCTGGTTCAAGGCTCGCCACCTGGACCACATGCAGCTATGGTGGTAAGCCTCTGGCCTGACCCGTCGCTGACAGGCCGTATGCGAGGAGAGCAGTCCGATGCGTCATTCGAGGTCCGAGTATGTCCGATCCGCAGATCTGGATCTGCTATGTCCGAGCTGACATCAGAGCTTCATAAGCCGGAGCTTACATCGTGCCGCATATGACGGGTGCATTCGAGTAAGTACGGAGAACCGTTCGCCGCTACAAATGATAGACATTATTTTGTGTCGAAAGCCTGATTGCCTAATCGCTCAATACATCGTATTTTGAATTGTTGTTTACCACGATCTATCGTTTGTGATTAATTTTGTTATCATGTATCAGCATGATTGCTATCATCTTCAAGGTGAGGAATTTCAAGGAATTAACTTTCGTGGAAAAGCAAGCGGAGGCGCCTCTTCGAGCGTTTAAAATCTCAAACTAGCCAGTTATCAGGATTGAAACCCGAAATGGTCTCATCCACTAATGCATGACAAAGGCTCGTAAAGAGACAGATTACGGTCAAGAATTCCGTGACTGCGGGGCCTATAAATGGTATTGCTATGGCCAGACTTGTGACCAGCTGAAACCATTGACTGGACTTATCCCAATCTTCCACATCCCCCGTGACAGAGAGTGAGGACAGGGCCACACTTCACCATTGGATGTATAACGTCATAGAAACAATACACATTCGTGACATACACACTTAAGTGTCTTAACATTAAACTTGCATATCCGGTGAAGTACGAGACGGTAGCGAACTTTGATCCCTGACCCTATCCGAACCAGACAGATTGACCGCATAACCAGACAGATTGACCGCATAACGGGAAATAGGTAGGACGAGGCCGACTAAAGTAATTCAAACGATCACCAGTCTGACTATGGATTGTCTTATATCACTATCTCCTATGACTCGGCACTCAAAGCATGTTTACGCTCAATCGTTAACCCGGGTCAATTCCAAGCAAAGGAGGCCGACCGCGATATTAGTCAATATTTATTCCACGAGGACGGTGCAAAGGGCAGTTAACGTGTAGTGAGGGCAGTTAACGTGTAGTGAGGGCAGTCAACGTGTAGTGAGGGCAGTCAACGTGTAGTGAGGGCAGTATCATAACGTGTAGTGGGGCCAGTTAACGTGTAGTGAGGGCAGTATCATAACGTGTAGTGAGGGCAGTTAACGTGTAGTGAGGGCAGTATCATAACGTGTAGTGAGGGCAGTTAACGTGTAGTGAGGGCAGTTAACGTGTAGTGAGGGCAGTATCATAACGTGTAGTGAGGGCAGTTAACGTGTAGTGAGGGCAGTTAACGTGTAGTGAGGGCAGTATCATAACGTGTAGTGAGGGCAGTTAACGTGTAGTGAGGGCAGTTAACGTGTAGTGAGGGCAGTATCATAACGTGTAGTGAGGGCAGTTAACGTGTAGTGAGGGCAGTTAACGTGTAGTGAGGGCAGTTAACGTGTAGTGAGGGCAGTCAACGTGTAGTGAGGGCAGTATCATAACGTGTAGTGGGGCCAGTTAACGTGTAGTGAGGGCAGTATCATAACGTGTAGTGAGGGCAGTTAACGTGTAGTGAGGGCAGTATCATAACGTGTAGTGAGGGCAGTTAACGTGTAGTGAGGGCAGTTAACGTGTAGTGAGGGCAGTCAACGTGTAGTGAGGGCAGTATCATAACGTGTAGTGGGGCCAGTTAACGTGTAGTGAGGGCAGTATCATAACGTGTAGTGAGGGCAGTTAACGTGTAGTGAGGGCAGTATCATAACGTGTAGTGAGGGCAGTTAACGTGTAGTGAGGGCAGTTAACGTGTAGTGAGGGCAGTTAACGTGTAGTGAGGGCAGTCAACGTGTAGTGAGGGCAGTATCATAACGTGTAGTGGGGCCAGTTAACGTGTAGTGAGGGCAGTATCATAACGTGTAGTGAGGGCAGTTAACGTGTAGTGAGGGCAGTATCATAACGTGTAGTGAGGGCAGTTAACGTGTAGTGAGGGCAGTTAACGTGTAGTGAGGGCAGTATCATAACGTGTAGTGAGGGCAGTTAACGTGTAGTGAGGGCAGTATCATAACGTGTAGTGAGGGCAGTATCATAACGTGTAGTGAGGCCAGTTAACGTGTAGTGAGGGCAGTATCATAACGTGTAGTGAGGGCAGTATCATAACGTGTAGTGAGGCCAGTTAACGTGAAGTGAGGGCAGTATCATAACGTGTAGTGAGGCCAGTTAACGTGAAGTGAGGGCAGTATCATAACGTGTAGTGAGGCCAGTTAGCGTGTAGTGAGGGCAGTATCATAACGTGTAGTGAGGCCAGTTAACGTGTAGTGAGGGCAGTATCATAACGTGTAGTGAGGGCAGTTAACGTGTAGTGAGGGCAGTCAACGTGTAGTGAGGGCAGTATCATAACGTGTAGTGAGGGCAGTTAACGTGTAGTGAGGGCAGTATCATAACGTGTAGTGAGGGCAGTTAACGTGTAGTGAGGGCAGTTAACGTGTAGTGAGGGCAGTTAACGTGTAGTGAGGGCAGTCAACGTGTAGTGAGGGCAGTATCATAACGTGTAGTGAGGGCAGTCAACGTGTAGTGAGGGTAGTATCATAACGTGTAGTGAGGGCAGTTAACGTGTAGTGAGGGCAGTATCATAACGTGTAGTGAGGGCAGTTAACGTGTAGTGAGGGCAGTTAACGTGTAGTGAGGGCAGTTAACGTGTAGTGAGGGCAGTATCATAGCGTATAGTGAGGGCAGTTAACGTGTAGTGAGGGCAGTTAACGTGTAGTGAGGGCAGTTAACGTGTAGTGAGGGCAGTATCATAACGTGTAGTGAGGGCAGTTAACGTGTAGTGAGGGCAGTTAACGTGTAGTGAGGGCAGCTAACGTGTAGTGAGGGCAGTTAGCGTGTAGTGAGGGCAGTATCATAACGTGTAGTGAGGGCAGTTAACGTGTAGTGAGGGCAGTATCATAACGTGTAGTGAGGGCAGTTAACGTGTAGTGAGGGCAGTTAACGTGTAGTGAGGGCAGTTAACGTGTAGTGAGGGCAGTTAACGTGTAGTGAGGGCAGTATCATAACGTGTAGTGAGGGCAGTTAACGTGTAGTGAGGGCAGTTAGCGTGTAGTGAGGGCAGTATCATAACGTGTAGTGGGGCCAGTTAACGTGTAGTGAGGGCAGTATCATAACGTGTAGTGAGGGCAGTTAACGTGTAGTGAGGGCAGTTAGCGTGTAGTGAGGGCAGTATCATAACGTGTAGTGAGGGCAGTTAACGTGTAGTGAGGGCAGTATCATAACGTGTAGTGAGGGCAGTTAACGTGTAGTGAGGGCAGTTAACGTGTAGTGAGGGCAGTTAACGTGTAGTGAGGGCAGTTAACGTGTAGTGAGGGCAGTTAGCGTGTAGTGAGGGCAGTATCATAACGTGTAGTGAGGGCAGTTAACGTGTAGTGAGGGCAGTTAACGTGTAGCGAGGGCAGTTAACGTGTAGTGAGGGAAGTTAACGTGTAGTGAGGGCAGTATCATAACGTGTAGTGAGGGCAGTATCATAACGTGTAGTGAGGGCAGTTAACGTGTAGTGAGGGCAGTATCATAACGTGTAGTGAGGGCAGTTAACGTGTAGTGAGGGCAGTTAACGTGTAGTGAGGGCAGTTAACGTGTAGTGAGGGCAGTTAACGTGTAGTGAGGGCAGTTAACGTGTAGTGAGGGCAGTTAACGTGTAGTGAGGGCAGTTAACGTGTAGTGAGGGCAGTATCATAACGTGTAGTGAGGGCAGTTAACGTGTAGTGAGGGCAGTATCATAACGTGTAGTGAGGGCAGTTAACGTGTAGTGAGGGCAGTATCATAACGTGTAGTGAGGGCAGTTAACGTGTAGTGAGGGCAGTTAACGTGTAGTGAGGGCAGTTAACGTGTAGTGAGGGCAGTTAACGTGTAGTGAGGGCAGTTAACGTGTAGTGAGGGCAGTTAACGTGTAGTGAGGGCAGTATCATAACGTGTAGTGGGGCCAGTTAACGTGTAGTGAGGGCAGTATCATAACGTGTAGTGAGGGCAGTTAACGTGTAGTGAGGGCAGTATCATAACGTGTAGTGAGGCCAGTTAACGTGTAGTGAGGGCAGTATCATAACGTGTAGTGAGGGCAGTTAACGTGTAGTGAGGGCAGTATCATAACGTGTGGTGAGGACGCTGACTCAAACGGCAATCGATAGCCCAGGAAATTTCATCGACACAATATAAATTGTGTTGACCTGAAGGTCACCGGTGACGTCACAGGTCAGATCAAGTAAAACTATTTGCACATTTCTGATAACGCACGGTTTTGGCGTAACTATGGAATTAGAGAGGCGTGAATTATATAGGATGCTTTAATACATGTAGCAAACATCGGAACCTACACATGTCACCATCCCCGTACATCGTATTAAGTTAGGTCATCTCAGGTTAAGAGGTCAAATTGCAGGTTTTGGTTCAGTATGCTTTGCGGTGCATGTTTCTAACCTAATTTTTCGTCCTGAGCACGAAAAACACCCCAAAACTTCGTATATGCAACCCAATGCTCAGCAATGGGTCATGGTCAGGGTCACCAATTTTCACAATTGTAGGTATCAGTTTATGACACTGAATCATACGACTGAAATGCAAATGTGCAGCCTTACTTAGCACCGTCTCTACCTTTTGATACTGTTCATGCCCGCTATTGACGTAATCAAGATCGTAGCAATGCATTGTAAGCTCTGCCTCAGACTATGTGCTATGTGGACCGACCATTGTTTTACCTTCGAAAGGTCATAAGTTAGTAGCCGTTGAACATATTGACTTGAAACTCGCTACACATATTCACAACACTAGTGTCTACCATACACATTCCGTTTTGTTTTGTAATGATCACAAACTTCGAAATTATTTTGAAAAATACAATTTTGACTTTCAGACTTTTTGAAAATCCCGTGATGCAATAAATGCAAATTTCGAGATGGCAGCTTAATAGTACTGTTCATTAGCTGTTATGTGATGTATGTAAAGTGTAGTTATCTTTAACACTGTATTTTCTACATTTTTTTCCTCAAATATACGGCATAATTTGGCTCGAAATCTTTCGGAAGTGACGTCACTATGACGTCATTTTCTCGTGGCACCCAAAATTTTCATTTTGCTGACATGTGTAAAAATGATGCCCGGAAAGGTACTGAAAGTTTGGCGTCGATAGCTGCATTGGTTCTTGAGATATTCACAATATTCCTCAGGGGGGGGGGCTAAACAAAACTTCCCCCCCGTGACTCGCGGGTTAAGACCAGTCCGTGACTACAGCACTGTACACTGCACAGCTCCGCCGTTCGCCTGGCTGGCCGCCCAGCCGCCCGCCTCCACCTGACAGCGTCGTGGCGCTGCAGTATCCGTCTGTGGTCGGTTTGTAGCGATGACAGTCAGCTGTTTAATCTACAGTGGCGCTGCAGTATCCGTCTGTGGTCGGTTTGTAGCGATGACAGTCAGCTGTTTAATCTACAGTGGCGCTGCAGTATCCGTCTGTGGTCGGTTTGTAGCGATGACAGTCAGCTGTTTAATCTACAGTGGCGCTGCGGTATCCGTCTGTGGTTGGTTTGTAGCGATGACAGTCAGCTGTTTAATCTACAGTGGCGCTGCAGTATCCGTCTGTGGTCGGTTTGTAGCGATGACAGTCAGCTGTTTAATCTACAGTGGCGCTGCAGTATCCGTCTGTGGTCGGTTTGTAGCGATGGCAGTCAGCTGTTTAATCTACAGTGGCGCTGCGATATCCTCTGTGGTCGATTTGTAGCGATGACAATCAGCTGTTTAATCTACAGTGGCGCTGCAGTATCCGTCTGTGGTCGGTTTGTAGCGATGGCAGTCAGCTGTTTAATCTACAGTGGCGCTGCGATATCCTCTGTGGTCGATTTGTAGCGATGACAATCAGCTGTTTAATCTACAGTGGCGCTGCGGTATCCGTCTGTGGTTGGTTTGTAGCGATGACAGTCAGCTGTTTAATCTACAGTGGCGCTGCGGTATCCGTCTGTGGTCGGTTTGTAGCGATGACAGTCAGCTGTTTAATCTACAGTGGCGCTGCGGTATCCGTCTGTGATTGGTTTGTAGCGATGACAGTCAGCTGTTTAATCTATCTTTCTCCTGGCCATGGTCACTGACGACCCGAAGAAAGTCCGCCCTTGAGCAGCGCGATGGTCCGCAACAAATGAGTCATCCCGCCAGCTTCAGACCCCAGATGTTCAAACGTTATTGCTATTTAGTACGTACGACAAAGCCACCAATGCAACGAATACGATGACATTGCGGTTGAACTCATGCATAACGCTTTGCTATTTTCGTCGTCCTTGTGAGTAGACATACCAGGGATGGACGAAGGCGTCATTCCTCACAGCATTGGACTGGACCCACTGTTTCTTTTCCATTCGGCTCCAACGGAACTATTCCGAAACCACTCATCCTGGCGGCTGCTATGGAAGTTGGAGCCATTACGAGACAAAAGTGCACCAGTCATCGAGAAGTGCTTGGCGTAAACATTCCAGCGAGCTCACTACTTCCGTCGCAGACACAAAATCAGAAAAGCTATGCCACCGTCATCTGGGAAACCACGCCTGTCTATCTCAGAACGTGTAAATATCTTATCTGGGCAGAATCAGGGCTGAATCTAGGCTGAATCTAGGCGGAATATAGGTGCGATCTGGGCTATATCTGGACTAATATGGACACACGACAGAATTAGCCTAAAGTAAGTGATGCCAGCTAACGGACAATAGACGGAGCCGGATCAGAGATCGTCTGACCGTCACGACCAAAGTTTTCTTTACTCGCTCCAAACCTTCCAGTGAATAAAAATATGCTGACCGCGAGACATCCGTTAAATGGATATTGACACCTCACAGACCAATATGGAGTTTTTGGTGTGTATCGGTAGATTAAGCGTGTCCGATTTCACCTGCAAAATTTGGTTCCCGAAACTCCCCCATTAGATAAAAAAATACATTCGTACCGCTCATGATTGGCACACATTCGTAAAATTGGAGTCGTCTCATCACTATTCAGAATCACTTCTTTGCGGACTATGATTTGCTTTTTAATATTGTAAACTCAACATCACCATTCACTCAGTGCACTTTAAAATTAAAATGCGTATACAGTTATATTCTCAACAACCATAGCCTCTTCCATAATAAAACATGAATAAAACAGCAAGAATGGCTATGGCTCGACTTTGGGGCCGTAGGAGATTCGTGTCTAATACCTTATAACACAGATATACTTTTCAAGGTCAAGTCTTGGCGACTTCGGACGCTTCGGCTTTGGGCGGGCGACAATTTCACAGCTAAACTGGATGAGAGCGGCCATCATGAATCTAGTACTGTGCACAGCTGGGACTAACGTTTTGGAGTCAGAAATAAATACAAAATAAATTGCCGATACCCTGCTTTAGGTGCTGCAGGAGCAAGTTTGAGCTTGAGCATACACGATTGTTGATCCCCACCATTCATTTAAGTTGCTTTTTAGAAATCCTCCGGAGGTGGCAATATCCCTTTAAGATTTCACACAGTCTCCGTTACCAGGAAAATATACCTTTTAAATAACATATTTTCACTTTCGTTGGATGGCAGATCGGCCATTCGCTTTAATCATGGCCACGGTGCTGCAAGTGATCATTGAAATTGATACTGCATCTGTCTTTGTCTAATATTTTTTTAATGCATATCTTGCCCGAAGTCCGTTACCCAGACCAGGCATTGTCCCGATCCCTGGCAGCCATGACTCAGCCGACTCTGCGTAGGCTCGCATACAGGCTACAGCCACAAGACCGCGCGGCGCGCAGGACCGCATGCAAACACAACGAGACAGAGAATGGCCCTCAAACAAAACGACGGCTATACAGGCTCGCATGCGAGCCACGGGGTCGCAGGCTCGCATACAGGCTCGCATGCAAGCATACAACGGCAGCGAGACGGGGACAGCAGCCTGACACGGGCCACGGCCTCTAGCTACCCACAACCGCAGCGAGACGGGGACAGCAGCAGCCTGACACGGGTCACGGCCTCTAGCTACCGCAGCGAGACGGGGACAGCAGCCTGACACGGGTCACGGCCTCTAGCTACCTCAGCAGCCTGACACGGGTCACGGCCTCTAGCTACCTCTAGCTACTGGTCTCTCGAGTTCGACACTGGTGACCGTATTTACGATTGGTTATTAGTCGCTGGTTATTAGTCGCTGGTTATTAGTCGCTGGTTATTAGTCGCTGGTTATTAGTCGCTGGTTATTAGTCGCTGGTTATTAGTCGCTGGTTATTAGTCGCTGGTTATTAGTCGCTGGTTATTAGTCGCTGGTTATTAGTCGCTGGTTATTAGTCGCTGGTTATTAGTCGCTGGTTATTAGTCGCTGGTTATTAGTCGCTGGTTATTAGTCGCTGGTTATTAGTCGCTGGTTATTAGTCGCTGGTTATTAGTCGCTGGTTATTAGTCGCTGGTTATTAGTCGCTGGTTTCTGGTCGCTGGTTTCTGGTCAGTGGTCTGAGCAGCAACAACGGTACAGGGGAGGGACAATTTTGCCATGACCCATTCAAACTATCTAATGTGGGTCAAATGGGTCTATTTATTTTGTCAGGGCAATTTAGATAACTTAACCATAACAAACGATGTAAACTAGTCTTCAATATATAAGTAAGTTACATCCCATGAGTATTTTGCGAAATTCCTTGAAACTTAGAACTTGGCCAGGCCCCAAAGAATTCGTTGCCCTCTCTGGAACGGCCAGTGCCGAGCAATGAATGGCCGTTTCCGTCCGTTGACTGCCGCGCTCCCGGCTCTGGCCTCTCTGATGACGACGCCGCGCTGTGCTGCCGTCGGCCGTGTAACGGTGCCACCGCTGCTGTGTGTTGGAGCGGCTGCTGCTCCGGCCGCCGGCAGACGGGCGGGCCATCACTTGTCACGGCTGACCGGAGGAGGAGGAGGAGGAGGAGGAGGAGGAGGAGGAGGAGGAGGAGGAGGAGGAGGAGGAGGAGGAGGAGGACGAGGAGGAGGAGGAGGAGGAGGAGGAGGAGGCGGCGGCGGCGGCGGCGGCGGCGGCGGCGGCGGCGGCGGCGGCGGCGGCGGCGGCGGCGGCGGCGGAGGCGGAGGCGGAGGCGGAGGCGGAGGCGGAGGCGGAGGCGGAGGCGGAGGCGGAGGCGGAGGCGGAGGCGGAGGCGGAGGCGGAGGCGGAGGCGATGTGAGGTGGTATAGTGGTGAGGCGGTGTGAGGAGGCGGAGGCGGAGGCGATGTGAGGTGGTGTAGTGGTGAGGCGGTGTGAGGCCAAAAGTGTCTGGTGAGTCGGCGTACCGTGGCATTGGCCCTGCTGCACAGCCTGACCTCGCCTTCCCGCGTCCCCTGGTCTCAGGGACGGGCCGGTGCGGGCCGGAGCGGGCTGGACGGGACGGGGCGGAGCGGAGAGGGGCGAAGTGGGCGGGGCGGGACGGACTGGTTGCCGCAATGCGGTCACTGGTCGGTAAGATAGACGGCCAGGCTGAAGGCCCCCCTCCCCCCCCCCCCCCCCGAGGACAGAGCAGAACAATGGCTATTCGCTGCAGGTGGCTCCGCATTCGCCGCTTTTTGTCCGTGAACGAATGGCGCAGCCAACTGTTTGTCTGTCGTTGTGGCATGCATTTGAGAATTCACGGACAATCTGACGAACATGCAGGTTTTGTCCAACTTCCGCTGACGGATCCAGAGCGGCGAACTTGAGGTGAGTTCGGGGGCAAATTCCAAGTTATCTGATAAGATTCCAACAACGCTCAAATGTCTCTTATTTCTTCATTAAGCACTGATGCAAAATAAACGTTCCTTAATCAAAGTTGCTGAGATGTTCTTTAAATCAGGGAATGCGCCATTTTCGACGGATTTCAGCCGTTAAAAGGGCGGACTATGATTGCCCCTAAAGCCTCCCTGGATCCGCCGGTGCCCAAGCACCCCTGACCATCTCTCGCCCTTCCTCAATAAAGCCGCACAGTTAGTTCCCCCAGCGCTCACCATTTTCTGGTAGCGTGCGGCCTTGTGTTTGAAGTCGTTTGACTGTGAGTTGTCCAGACCCGGGTGGTAAAAGTCTCCGCTAAGAACGCGGAACTGCCCAGAGTACTGCATCTCGTCTGAGAAGAGGTAGAACACCCGTCAGCTGGTCTACGGGTAGATAAGATGGGATGAATTAGTTGGTTGGAGAAGAGGTGGAGGCTTGCAGCCCCGCCGATTATCCGCCTACCGGGCGGATTTTGACGACATAAACACAAACACAGAGCGGAAATGTCTGGCCCATTAAATGGATTTACAGCTGGGAAGCATGAGATGATGAGATCTCGGAACGAGAATCAGATGAATGCCGGGCACAGGAAACATGTCTAACGGGACTGGGAAGATGGTATTGTGCTATTTATGAACAATAAGCAACGTTCAGGGTAGCGATATATAGATGTATCCATTGTTTCGGCACTTAGTTCAAAATAAACATTTCTTTGTGCGTGTATGTCAACTGTTCGTTCAGTGACATTTAGTTCCAAGAATAGGTATTTTGCGTACTCACATTGTAAAGCTTTTCCATCCTCCTTTGTCACAACTGAAAGAGGGAAGTCTATCAGTACAGTGACAAATTCATAATAAAACATGGTGAAATATCTCGAAAATTTATCAGTATGATGAGAATACCTTCTTTTTCTTTGCTGTTGATTTTCGTATTCAGTAGCACCAAAAGTGTCTGGTTTAGTGAACATAAATTGGTCTAAAATCCATAATAGTGTAATTATAATTACCAATAATAAATAAATAAATGTAACATAGTTATTATAAGGATTGTGGCTTGTGACAAATAACTGTTACGTGAAAGCTAATCAAAGTAAAAAATGTCATTATCGTAAACTATTGATAAATTGTATCAGAATGCAATGTCATCAACTGGGCTCACCGATCTTACCTCCCAGATACGCGGCGACTGATACGATGCCTATAACAGCTACGATGACGGCGACTATGGACATACTGAGGCAGAGACCTCCGCACGATCGCCGTCCATACTTCTCACCATTCTGGAAGTAAAGCTGTAACACACAGAGGCCATGTGTCACACTCCGCTCACATGCCAGTCAGAAAAGCTCGGCTCGCTGGCACTACTGCGGTTTGGCGGGTGATCGAAGCGTTAAATACGTGATAGTTTGCACTTTATAGGTTATTGCACCTTTTGGCACAGGAAATCGTAAAGTTGGACGATTTAATTGCAAATGACCTTAGGTAAGTGCGAATACTTGAGCGACAAAGCAATATCGATTGTAATAGGCATTGCCTATGTTTGACCTTGGGCGTTCACGGATCAAGGAATGCACCTTCCGTGAGAGGTTGTGACATTGGTATGCTCTTTGTCTCGCCCCTGTGGTCCTTTTGATGAGGAGCTGTCAGTGTCCCACCCTCCGGTGACTCGCTGGAGTGTGGGATGTGCCGGGAGTCCCAGTGTGAGTGTGAGGTGAACCCAGGTGAACTCAGGTGATTTAGGTGACTCAGGTGACCCATCTCACCTCCGGTGACTCGCTGGAGTGTGGGATGTGCCGGGAGTCCCAGTGTGAGTGTGAGGTGAACCCAGGTGAACTCAGGTGACTTAGGTGACTCAGGTGACCCATCTCACCTCCGGTGACTCGCTGGAGTGTGGGATGTGCCGGGAGTCCCAGTGTGAGTGTGAGGTGAACCCAGGTGAACTCAGGTGATTTAGGTGACTCAGGTGACCCATCTCACCTCCGGTGACTCGCTGGAGTGTGGGATGTGCCGGGAGTCCCAGTGTGAGTGTGAGGTGAACCCAGGTGAACTCAGGTGACTTAGGTGACTCAGGTGACCCATCTCACCTCCGGTGACTCGCTGGAGTGTGGGATGTGCCGGGAGTCCCAGTGTGAGTGTGAGGTGAACCCAGGTGAACTCAGGTGACTTAGGTGACTCAGGTGACCCATCTCACCTCCCGTGACTCGCTGGAGTGTGGGATGTGTTGGGAGTCCCGGTGGGGGTGTGAGGTGAACTCAGGTGACTCAGGTGACTCATGTGACTCAGGTGACCCATCTCACCTCCAGTGACTCGCTGGAGTGTGGGATGTGTTGGGAGTCCCGGCGTGAGTGTGAGGTGAACTCAGGTGAACCCAGGTGAACCCAGGTGAACTCAGGTGACTCAGGTGACCCATCTCACCTCATGACTCGCTGGAGTGTGGGATGTGAAGGGAGTCCGGTGTGAGTGTGAGGTGAACTCAGGTGACCCAGGTGACTCAGGTGACCCATCTCACCTCCAGTGACTCGCTGGAGTGTGGGATGTGCAGGGAGTCCCGGTGTGAGTGTGAGGTGAACTCAGGTGACTCGGCTCACCTCCAGTGACTCGCTGGAGTGTGGGATGTGAAGGGAATTCCGGTGTGGGTGTGAGGTGAACTCAGGTGACTCAGGTGACTCAGGTGACCCGGCTCACCTCAGGTGACTCGCTGGAGTAGGACGCCTCTCTGAGCCGCCCACCGTGGCTGCCATGGGTCCGGGCCGGCCGTGGGTAAATGTGACGGATGTATTCCTCAGGTGTGACGTATGTCAGACTGCCACCGCTCGCCTGAAACAAACAACGCTTCAACAACATGCTACTTAACTGAGGACAGCCTAACAACACATTAACAACGTTCTATTTAGCTGGAACGAGATCAGTAGCGCATCACCACCATGCTATTCAAACCGACACCGATCCGTTCAGGTGGCAGGTTGTTGGTGCTACGTTTGGCATTTGTTCAAAACAAAATGATTAGCATGGTTGTTTCCGACACGTTGACATCAAAAGTTGGTTATTTTGCTTACTATAAAAATACCATCAACGTTTTGCATGAACGATATAGGTACTGCACTGTATTTTAATAGTAACGTCACATTCAATTCACTCAGCACACGGCCAATTCATCAGATCTACGGCAAACCAGCAAAAGCCTATTATCAATGACAAGATCATGACATATCACGTTTTAAAAACCATAGAACACCGATGTCATGACAGTACTATCTCCTGAATTTTTCCATCACAGTCACCAGGTGAATGAGACATATGCCGGGGCCATCCCGCATGTCAATCTAGTCGGCCATTGTACTGCAGTGAACAATGTTGCCGTCCGATGTCCCTGCGGTTTCCTGGGTAGTGTTGCCGACGGGGCCTCCCAGGGTCGCGGCTCCGTCCGGTGCCCCCTCGGCTCGAGGACCGCCCAGCGTGACCTTCCTCTCTGGAGGGTGTGGCGAGCCTACACGCCGGGGACCGGACAGGGCAGGAGGAGCCGTAGGCTGGCCGGCTATGGTCGCCGAAAATCCCGCCACCGCGGCAAGCACTGATGAGGCACCTCAGGACGGAGGCCGCGAGCAGAGGAGAGGGGGGGGCTAATGGTTGCTTAGGACCAGACAGCGACTGGTTGTTCGAGTGAAGGCGTGCACAAATAAATAGTACAGCGAGAAAGATGCAAATAAATAAGAAAATGAGTAAGATATATATGTGTACCAGACTGGTTATTGATTCAACTCTTTTGGAAGGATTCAATCACGATTCATTTTGGAATATGAATGATTCAGTCACCGTTTGATTCATGGATAATCATTTTGAGAAATGATTCTTTCCGATTCAAAGAATCGAAACATTTTTTGATCAAATAACGTTTGATTCGTCATTGCAATAGCATTGCAGTTCTTTTTATTCAATCAGCCTTGTTCATATGCGGGTTTTGATTCAATCATGATTCATGAATAAACAAATCCGGTGGTGAATCGATTATTCTTTGATTCAAGGTAATTTGATTGAACCATTCCAATCGATTCAATCAGAGTCGAATCAATAACCAGTCTGGTGTGTACATATTATTTTCCCGATTTTAATGAGATGTTCAGAATATTCATCGGAATAAACGCATTACATAAAACGGTTTTACCTGCACTGATGTAACATTAAATACGACAGCTCGGTGGGTATCAGACAATCTGGTCATTGAACTGGTCGTCTTGCGTGCTTCAGCAACCGCAGGTTCGTCTCAGAAAACCACCCACGCTCACCTGCTGTCAACTCTGAGATTCAGTTCTGGTAACATTCCAAAGCGAGTGGCCGTACAATTATCCGAACGTCTTTTTGATGACGTGTTTGCCGGTGGTATAATCAGACAAAGCATTCATGAGGGCGTTATGTGATCAATGATTATCTAACGCTGTCGTTGAGCCTGGGCAGTATTAACCAACTGTCAGATTATCACGGTACTGTCGCTTAGCTTAAACAATTACATTTGTGTGTGACGGGTCCAAAAGGAAGTCACGTCATTAGTAAGGTAGCCAGACAACAATGCATTGTTGCCATAGCCAGTAGACATCTGTTTTCAAAGTTCAAGGTCTTTGAAAATTGTATTCGGTGGGAATTCATTTCCCAATCTAACGATCTTCGACCGCCAGTACGACTCCCGATATCCCAAAGTACATTGATTTATGGTCGTTTGATACCCAACATAATTATTGCAAGTGATTTGTTGAGCGTGACCCGTTTGGATGCTTTATGAATCGTTGAATTGTAAATTGCCACTGCTCAAGTCAGCGGCTTAGCCACAGAGCGCGGAGCCCCTAGAGCCCTTAGAGCCTTAGGTCATATTCGTGTTATTTTACGGCTTAGTCACAGAGCGCGGAGCCCCCATAGAGCCCTTAGAGCCTTAGGTCATATTCGTGTTATTTTACGGCTTAGCCACAGAGCGCGGAGCCCCCATAGAGCCCTTAGAGCCTTAGGTCATATTCGTGTTATTTTACGGCTTAGCCACAGAGGCGGAGCCCCCATAGAGCCCTTAGAGCCTTAGGTCATATTCGTGTTATTTTACGGCTTAGCCACAGAGCGCGGAGCCCCCATAGAGCCCTTAGAGCCTTAGGTCATATTCGTGTTATTTTACGGCTTAGCCACAGAGCGCGGAATCCCATAGAGCCCTTAGAGCCTTAGGTCATATTCGTGTTATTTTACGGCTTAGCCACAGAGGCGGAGCCCCCATAGAGCCCTTAG
Source organism: Chirona hameri (assembly GCA_036785665.1). Lineage (NCBI taxonomy): Eukaryota > Metazoa > Arthropoda > Thecostraca > Balanomorpha > Balanidae > Chirona > Chirona hameri. The sequence goes on from JAXIVJ010000007.1 coordinate 81,267, forward strand.
AGCCTTAGGTCATATTCGTGTTATTTTACGGCTTAGCCACAGAGCGCGGAGCCCCCATAGAGCCCTTAGAGCCTTAGGTCATATTCGTGTTATTTTACGGCTTAGCCACAGAGCGCGGAGCCCCCATAGAGCCCTTAGAGCCTTAGGTCATATTCGTGTTATTTTACGGCTTAGTCACAGAGCGCGGAGCCCTCATAGAGCCCTTAGAGCCTTAGGTCATATTCGTGTTATTTTACGGCTTAGTCACAGAGCACGGAGCCCCCATAGAGCCCTTAGAGCCTTAGGCCATATTCGTGTTATTTTACGGCTTAGTCACAGAGCGCGGAGCCCCCATAGAGCCCTTAGAGCCTTAGGTCATATTCGTGTTATTTTACGGCTTAGCCACAGAGCGCGAAGCCCCTAGAGCCCTTAGAGCCTTAGGTCATATTCGTTTTATTTTACAGCTTAGTCACAGAGCGCGGAGCCCCCATAGAGCCCTTAGAGCCTTAGGTCATATTCGTGTTATTTTACGGCTTAGTCACAGAGCGCGGAGCCCCCATAGAGCCCTTAGAGCCTTAGGTCATATTCGTTGTTATTTTACGGCTTAGTCACAGAGCTTGGAGCCACCCCAAAGAGCCCTTAGAGCCTTAGGTCATATTCGTTGTTATTTTACGGCTTAGTCACAGAGCACGGAGCCCCCATAGAGCCCTTAGAGCCTTAGGTCATATTCGTTGTTATTTTACGGCTTAGTCACAGAGCGCGGAGCCCCCATAGAGCCCTTAGAGCTTTAGGCCATATTCGTGTTATTTTAGAAGTCAATAAAATGATTGGTATGTCCATAAAACAATGTCAAGTAACCAATAAAGTGCAGACATCCTCTGCAGTTCTGCAGGAATCACGCACATTGGCAACATTCTGTTGTCTTAATTAGTCCAAGGTAACGAGGCGTCCATTGGCAATTATCAGTGAAACACTGTAATGGATGAATTAAGCGTATCGTGTTTTTTAATACATTTAGTCCGAATGTTTTTGAATGGATGGATTTCCAAGGTCAGACCCCGCGCTAAGAATAGCTTGTTGCGCAGGCCCTGACCCCACCACCCGATCAAGCAATTCCTGGCGTCCGGCAGAATTTAGAAGCGAAGCGAGAGTTGTACGTGCCCGACATACCTGGACACGATTTATTCCTCGGTATCGCACGGTCAAGGTCATGTCTTCCTGTGTCGATTAGTTCGTGTTCCATGCTTTAGCCACCGGCGAACCGTCTTGTTGCAGAAGGTATGCCAATCTCCCCTGCTCCATCCCACCCGTCTCATGTCTGTCCCTGTCGCCTCATGGCCGGTCCAGGGTTTACACCGGCTGTGACGGCCGCGGCGGCAGCAGCAGCAGCAGCAGCAACGGCGGCGGCGGCGGCGGCGGCGGCGGCGGGAGCAGCGGGAGCAGCAGGAGCGTCATTTTCCTGTTGCTGACCCCGGCTGACCGGATTTTGGGCAGCGAACAGGCAGGGGCCGTGACAGGACCCGGCGACTGGGATCAGCGCCGAACGGGACCTGACTATCGGAAGGTCGGGAAAGTGTGGGCGGCGGCGGATTTTTGACGCGGCGGCCGCCTCACAGCGGGAGAAAGTACTCTGGGTGCCGGCCAGCTCGGCCTTGACGCTCCGCTGAGTCGCCGCTGCCGAGTGCAGTGTGGTTGGGCGAGGGGACGGTAAGCCCCATGCGCCCGCTGCAAGCTGGCCACCGAGTGGCAGTCAGCTGCGGTGTATTGTGAAAGCACAAATGGAACCTAAGTCGAATTAAGACGCTGTCCTATCAGGTACACGTTGCCAGGCCGCGCCAATGTGATACATCGGAGATGCGGCCGACGAGAGGGAGGCGGTACGTCCTGCCTGAAAACAACGCACGGAACGGACGCCAGAACATGCTTCCCCATCAACACGACTGCACGACTGTGTAAGTCACCAAAACAGCATTGGAGGAAATGCCGTGATCTAACTAACGTTCGTGCATGACCTAACGGAAAGATGCATATGTATTAGAAATGTAGGAGGCAAATGTTATACTGGTTGGCACAAATTAACCCGTCATTATGGACGGTATCTTACCTTTGCACGTTCGGAGGCATTGCGTGTACCCTTGCAGTAAACCTATTGCCTCAGACTGCGCTTTCAGATCAGAATAGTAGGTGCATGCTAAAAAGACCGGTTCGCTTGAGGACAACAAGTGTGCTAATGCTACTTGTCTTCGTAAATCTGGGTCCGACTTTGACCGTAAACTAGCCAGTTAACATTAGCAGGCCAGCACGATGGCATGTAGGTATGTTGAATGCTATATTTTGAATAATCGAAGCTCTGAGTCTCGGCTCGGCAATTGTTCTGGATAATACGAACTGGCACACATGCTACTGGTTACGCTTCAAGAGGGTTCAAGCGCTAATCGTGGGAAATCGGGCGAACAAGTCATACGACCACGCGAACTGGCGTCGGCATAAAGCGGGCGGACAAGTCATACGACCACACGAACTGGCGTCGGCATAAAGCGGGCGGAACAAGTCATACGACTACACGAACTGGCGTCGGCATGGAACCGTGACTTCGATGTCATACGACTACACGAACTGGCGTCGGCATGGAACCGTGACTTCGATCAGCCGTAACTTATTAAAGAATAAGCGTCTCATAGCGCCTATACGGGACATCACCCGGGTTAAAACTCGTACTACAATATATCTATACATATTGGACACCTACAAGCAGACAGGTACAGACTGGATGCCTTTTCAGTACCACATCTATCAGTAGAGCGCGAAATTAGGGCACCCCAATTTCCTCTTTGTCGGATTGATTATACAATGTAGGTACAGGGAGTGGAATTGTCAACAATAAATTGTTTAACGCAGTGAGCTGAAGGAAGTCCACCACAGCACCATTTTTTTTTTAAATTCAGGTAAAACCAGCCAATCAGTCGGGTATACCTCACAAAATCAATTTTCATGAACATGGAATATTCACAATAAAATCCTATTCAACTTTACCTACAACATGGATATAATACAGAACAAAAGATATAAAACGCACCTACTGGAAAAGGTAAGGAATGTTTATGAGGGGATCAAATAAGTTCTATCGAGTTTGCTTTAAACAGTGAAAGTAAGTGGTAAGTACTCTGAGCAATTCCAAAAATGCACTGTCATCGTTTTCAAGCTTGCCGCCATTTGTGCCGGTAGTAATCATGCTCGACAACTACAATGACATCGATAAAGCTTGTTAAGTCCTTTTACTATGGTCGGTATTAGCCGTCGGGTGGTTTTTCCGCCTGATGTGCGATCACCCTTAAAAATAGTGATGCAAGCTAGTCGTTGTCATGCACATTAAACCATTTACACGTCTTATTTATGTTTTGGCGAGCAATTTATTAATTTATAACAATTCTGTCGGATTTAATACCGACATCACATTAAGTTGTACTTTTACATTCATAATTTGCAGTTTATATAACTTAACCCGCACCCCGCTAGGGGGAGGGGTGTCAATTTACCCCCCCCCCCCCTCCCTCCCGGATTTGCTCAATTACCTGACAACTATCATAGATATCGATGTGAAACTTTTAGTACCTAATGCTGCATCAATTCTACGTCTTGTCACCAAATTTCAATGAAACTGCTGTAGTACTTTTGGAGATAATTACGTTTTTTTATGACGTCATGTCATGCCATTTTTGGTGGAAAAATGATAAATGTTTGAAAAATCGTAGAAA
>JAXIVJ010000007.1:87500-105000 GCA_036785665.1 Chirona hameri
CACACACACACACACACACACACACACACACACACACACACACACACACACACACACACACACACACACACACACACACACACACACACACACACACACACACACACACACACACACACACACACACACACACACACACACACACACACACACACACACACACACACACACACACACACACACACACACACACACACACACACACACACACACACACACACACACACACACACACACACACACACACACACACACACACACACACACACACACACACACACACACACACACACACACACACACACACACACACACACACACACACACACACACACACACACACACACACACACACACACACACACACACACACACACACACACACACACACACACACACACACACACACACACACACACACACACACACACACACACACACACACACACACACACACACACACACACACACACACACACACACACACACACACACACACACACACACACACACACACACACACACACACACACACACACACACACACACACACACACACACACACACACACACACACACACACACACACACACACACACACACACACACACACACACACACACACACACACACACACACACACACACACACACACACACACACACACACACACACACACACACACACACACACACACACACACACACACACACACACACACACACACACACACACACACACACACACACACACACACACACACACACACACACACACACACACACACACACACACACACACACACACACACACACACACACACACACACACACACACACACACACACACACACACACACACACACACACACACACACACACACACACACACACACACACACACACACACACACACACACACACACACACACACACACACACACACACACACACACACACACACACACACACACACACACACACACACACACACACACACACACACACACACACACACACACACACACACACACACACACACACACAGCGGGGCGCATTCGGCTGGAAACCCCAGCGGGGCGCGGGTTAATGAGACTGCACTACCATCATAGGTGCACAAGTGCCACAAAACAGATCTGATTGACGTCCTGAAGCAAAGACAAAGGCAAGTTTCAAACAATCACCATTCTATGTTATGATCGTTTGGGTATTTAGGGCAAACTACCGGTGGTAACTATTCCGAAAAATGCATGTCTTGTGGGAACGTTCAAAAGTATAACTTATTTGTATCATAATGGGTTACTTCGTACTAAATATGATAAGTGAATACATTATATTGCATGGATTGACCAATCGATAGGACCAGTTTGTGCAGGATCTCAATCGAGTAATGATTAAGGAGTGAAGGTTGATAGAGGGACAGCGAGACGAAGTGGCTGGCATCTCGCGGTCTCAGAGACAAGACGACGAGACGAAGTGGCTGGCGCCTCGCGGTCTCAGAGACAAGACAGCGAGACGAAGTGGCTGGCATCTCGCGGTCTCGGAGACAAATTACCTCTTATTAGACATCACCGGGATTCTGAAGGACTCAAAGGGCCTCCGAACGTTCATAAAAATCGCAGCACTAACTAGCTCTGTAATTTCGAGGCAATAGGTAGGCACGTCGTGCACGAGGCCTTCAACTGTTAGGTAGTGTGTCCAGGGTGAGGTCCATCATCCGTGGCCGTGAGTCCAGGCACGCCATCTTATCGCCCGACTTCAGTTTAGTCTACCAGTCTACTTAAATGGTGAGAAGTGAATGTGTTGAGGTGACTCAATATGGTTCTGTTCGACAGTTCTAGTCCAATTGGGATGCATTCGTGCCCTTGTCTTATCAGATCAATAGTAGAGAGATAGGCATAGAGAACACCATCACAGACCAACGGAACATTAACCAATAATTCAGTCAAACAACTAAAATTGAAAAGAAGGAAATAACTAAAACAACTTAAAAGTCAATCCGCGAAAATCGTGGTTGGAATGTCAATAGACACTCATGACCTAACAATAGCGGGGTTCATATGGCACACATCATAAAGACGTCTACATAAAAACAAAATGGTTATATTGGTCGGAATATACCGATAATCTCATAGGAATCTGAACTCCACACGCGTCTTTCTCTGATTGGCGACTTGAGAGTCTAAACTTCTTAACATGATAACATATAACTAAAACGATTTTGAATTATGACATTGGTGCTCTACGGGATGGCAAATTGCGTGAGGGTGTGGCTACTGATTACCACGCGAGCGCTGTATCCGTGGCAGCGGACCACAACATACCATGGCGTGACCGCACGACAGCTCCACCTCCTCGTACCATGGTACACAGAGAGCGAACCAGCCGAGTGTAACCGAGGGGCAGCCTCGACCCGTAACATGCTCTGGTTTACTTTGTTTAGCATGCGCCGTGTTTAAACAGGCCATTATTGCAGTTTTTATCAGATATTTCATATTATTATTAAGTCTCAATTAAGCTAATTTCATTTTGACCCCGAAGATACGTAATAGGTATATTGCCTGCAATAGTCCCTTTGTAAGAGTTTCATCGCTTGAAGCTCATTATACATAATTATTTGTGTTCGGTATGGTGAACGTGATGTTATAAATAAAGAATATGTGTACGATAATTGAATTAAGAACTAAATGTAAAATTCTTAGAAAAGTTTTTGCATTATTCAAAGGACCAATAACCAAAATACAGGTTATTTCACTTGTATATCATTTATTTGAATTGGTAGTTCAGATAACCAGATAATAAGCATCAAAAACGTAAGAATGGATATTTAAACCTTTGTAAAATTCACATCCTTATAAAATATAATAAACGTTCCAATATTTTCCCTTTGAAATCATACTGAGTATTCATAAAGGTTCAGAACACATCACATTCACAGTTGATAAATCCAACAAAATATGAGTTCCGGTAGCTTTAACTCAGTAAGAAGACAGGCTTTCACCATAAATGGTATTCCTAACATTGCATACCATTCAAGTCCGACAGAATTCTTCCATCAGTGTCATTCGGCTTGCATTATTGCCAGGCGAAGTATTCTGCATCCGTGACATACATTACAATGGCATATCCTGCTATATGCACTTTTTATGAAAGGAAGCGACACAGCAGGCAGTTGTGCGTTTTTCCTCCTGCCACTGTGGTACTCGGTCCATCCGTGGTGTCCTTGGCCCACGCGCCACTCGGGTTCGCCTGGCGTGCCGATCAGTTAACCCTCGCTGTGACGACGCCACGACAGTCGCGCGTCATCGGACACAGCAGTCGATCCCGTCTCACTCCCTGTGACCCTGACTGGTGACCACACGGACCCCAACTCCGAGCAGGACCCGTGAGGGACCGAGAGAGGGACCCTGTGAGAAACTGCGAGAGACCCCGCGAGGGACCCTGCGAGAAACCCTCGAGGAACCCTGTGAGGAACCCTTGAGGAACCCTTGAGGAAGCCTGTGAGGAACCCTGTGAGGAGCCCTGTGAGGAGCCCTGTGAGGAGCCCTGTGAGGAACTCTGTGAGGAACCCTTGAGGAACCCTTGAGGAACCCTGTGAGGAACCCTGAGGAACCCTGTGAGGAGCCCTGTGAGGAGCCCTGTGAGTAACTCTGTGAGGAACCCTGTGAGGAACCCTGTGAGGAACCCTGTGAGGAACCCTGTGAGGAACCCTTCGAGAGGCCTTGCGAGGAACCCTGCGAGGGAAACTGCGAGGAACGTTGCGGGGACCGGCGAGGAACTCGGTCAGTCAATCCCCGTCGCCGAGAACTGCCTGTCATGATACGTACGCTACCCTCGGTCACCGACGCCAGCTGACTGGTCATTCCCGCTACCCTCGGTCACCGACGCCGGCTGACTGGTCATTCCCGCTACCCTCGGTCACCGACGCCAGCTGACTGGTCATTCCCGCTACCCTCGGTCACCGACGCCGGCTGACTGGTCATTCCCGCTACCCTCGGTCACCGACGCCAGCTGACTGGTCATTCCCGCTACCCTCGGTCACCGACGCCAGCTGACTGGTCATTCCCGCGCGACACAAAGACACAGCGGGCCTGGACATCCCGGACAGCGACACTGATACCGTGACACAGTGACACAGTGACACACGATTGATGCGAAGGTAGCTGACACGTGCGCCAATGGCCCGCTTCGATTAGGCGTTCCTTTTCTGCTGTGAAGGCATCCAAAGAATGACAAATGATGAAGGGATTGATAGAAAACCTTTCCTGGTGTGAAGGCATTGGAAGAATGGCGCCTTGGAATGTACTTGATGACCTGTATGTGGATGAAGCCATGTATATGTTTTATGATATTTTAAACGCAGCTATTCGCGACTCTGTCCCTGTCGTCCAGATCAAACGGAATTTCCCTCCTTGGCTTGACCGAGATCTGCGAAATCTTTTACTCGAGAAGGAAGCAGCTTTTCGAAGAATGAAAAGAAATCGATGTGAGGAAACCGAGCGCGACTTTCGGGATAAGAGAAGGGCGTTTAAAAATGCAGCTAATTCCAGGTATAGTGCTTATCTAATTGGACTCACCGATGACTTCAAATCCAACCCCAAACGATTTTGGTCATTTTTTAAAAGTGTCAAAGACAGTAACAGGGCTCTGTCAGCACTGAAGGTAGACGGAACCGAGATAACGGACGACAGGGATAAGGCGAGTGTGCTCAATAGGGTTTTCGCGTCTAAATTATCCGACGCCGCCATTTCTGAGCTTCCCGATGCGCTCGTGTATAACTTGCCATCATTAGCTGAGCTCGAATGTGACTTAAATACTGCCAAGGCGATTCTCGAGAGTATCCCTGCCAACAAGGTGTGGCCCGGACGGGATCAGTGCTCGTATTATTCGGGAATGCAGTGAAGCGCTCGTCATTCCGTTAACCAAGATTTGTCAACTGTCATTGAGATGAGGTGTGTTTCCGGAGCTCTGGAAACGGGCAAATGTTGTGCCTGACTTCAAGAAGGCTAGTATAAAAGATCCGAACTGCTACCGGTCTATATCACTGATTCCCCTCTTTGGCAAGGTACTTGAAAAAGTTGTGTATCATATGCCTTTTGCGATATGTGGCGCCAGCTATATCTCACCAGCACAACATGGATTCATGTCGGGTAGGTCGTGCGCATCTAACCTGGCATCACTACTGGCCACTGCTTGGGACTCCATCGAAGAGCGACTTCAAACCGATTGCATCTATACAGATTTTGCATCAGCCTTTCAAAGTGTAAATCATTCTCTTCTGGTACACAAACTTCCAAATTCGTACAATATCACTGGTTCGGCCCTAAAATGGTTCACATCTTACCTAGATAACCGGGAACAGCGAGTGGTAGTCAACGGCAAGTGCTCAGAGTGGTGCCGGGTAACGTCGGGAACACCGGAAGGCGGATTGATCTCTCCCATTTTGTTCTTCTTATACATTGCCGGACGGTATATCCTCTCGGGTTCTGATGTTTGCTGACGATGCAAAACTGTTCAGAAAAATTGCATGTCAAAGCGACGCTGAAGTACTCCAGAAAGATTTAAATCAGCTCTATAAGTGGTCCAAAACTTGGATGCTCAAACTGAACCCGTCCAAGTGCAAATCTTCTCGGATGACCCTGAGAACGAAGCCACTAGTGACGAAATATTCGATCGGAAACACCACGTTGGAAGACGTGGAATATATTTGCGATTTAGGAGTCATTCTAGACACACAGCTGACATTTAGCAATCATATCGCAAATACCGTGATAAGAGCCAACAGAGCCCTTGGCGTCCTTATTAGATCGTTCCAGAAGGCTAACCCGAGAGGATATATCAACGAGACATCGGTACTGACGTCGTATTTTGCCTACGTCCGCTCAAATATGGAATATTGTAGCGTGATATGGGGCGGTGCCGCTCGAACGCACACTGATAGGCTGCAGCGCATAGAGCAAAAGTTCCTGATGTGGCTGAACGCTCACTGTCGCTCGCAATCACTATCCATGGCGTACGATGACCTATTGTCTCATTTTAAACTTATTTCTGTATCGGCACGTAGGACCCATCATGATCTCATGTTCATTCACATCGTTTTTAAGGGTAAAATATCATCGTCATTTGTATTGCCGTCATTTGTCGTCAATGTACCGTGTCGTACTACCAGGCAGCTGACCCTCACATTGCTGAATGTGCCGTACGCCAGGGTAATTACGGTAAAAGAAGGACTGTTCGCCAGACTGCCCAGGCAACTTAACCACTGTATGGGAACGTGTCCTAATGCTGATCTCTTTGCCGATACGTACCATCAGTTCCGCACCAAAGTGAGGTTGTACGTCGCATCGTTGTAACTGATTTGTGCTGTGTGTGCTGGATGTTTCGTTCATGTCATATTTTATGTTTAGGGCGTATTTCGTATATTTTAACATGTGTTCGTCTTGTAGCTTTAGGTAAGTTTATATTTTGACTTCGTCCATCATTGGGGTATCTCGCCGGCGATTTATGCAAATATACAAACAAACAAACAAACAAAAAATGATGAAGGGATTATTATAACTCGGTGATAGCATCATGCACGAAAGTGAATGTTTTTGTTATTTACTAGTACGATGTGACATGGAAAATCCAGTTGTCTGGAAACGTTCAGAATATATTTGTTTTGTTCTCCTCTGCCTAATCCTTATTTTTGTAAAAACTATTATGCGCTTACATAAATGCCGTAACACAATTTGACTCGCGCATGAATGTTTCGCTTTTCGACAGTCATCAAACGCATTTGTATCTACAAAGAAGCTCGCAATTACTGACAAAATTATTGGGAACAAAAGTGCACGGTCACAATGATTCACACGGAGGCATTCACAAACAAACATTTCACTTTTGGAGCCAAAGTGACTTGGTAAACGCCAAATGAATGCATCATTAGTACACCATCAAATCAGTCTCTGAGCTTATCGTTCTGTGTATCATTCTGTCCGTGATGACCGAACCACAAATGGTCATTACATCTCACGGCACCACAGACTCGAGAACAATTTGTCTACCCGAGCCCCATAATCAAACCCCTTGAGCCCCTCCCGTTTACCTTGCGCCTCATGGTCGAGTTCCCTCCCTGACGAGGTGCCAGTCGTCACATGGCCACAACACTCCCGTTGCAATCGTCACCACCGCGTCACAAGCGTCTCCGGGGCGGCAGGGCAGCGGGGGCGGCAGCGGGGACGGCGGCGGGCGGCGGGCGGTGGGCAGCGGGGGCAGGGGGGCGGTGGGCGGCGGGCGGCGGGCGGCAGCGGGCGGCGGCGGGCGGCGGTGGGCGGCGGCGGGCGACGACTGGCGACCCTCGAGCAGTAGAGCCGGTCACCGCCACGCCACGCCGCGCCGCGCCACGCCACGCCGCGCCACGCCGCGTCGCGCCGCGTCGAGCCCGCACGCGCTCAAGAGGAACGCAGAACGGTGTGGAGCGTCGCGTCACGCGCTTCTGCCGTGGGAGCGATCATGAAATGGGACAGCCCGGTTCTCATCCTGTGGGTCAGCCGGGCCGGCTGGCTGGCTCCGACTGTGTGATGCGTGCCACTGAGCCGGCCGGCCGTGCAGCGTGGGATGCAGCCGGCTGGGTAAACGTGTTAGGCGCCGGTGAGGTGTCTCTGAGATAGTGTCACAGTAGTGAGTGTTGTCGGTGGGATGTGGGTTATAAATAGAATGGTGGATTGTGAATATAATGCAGTAGAGTTAAATTAAATTAAAACCAGCTAAGCGTGTCACAACGCTACGTCCGAAAATTTGCCTGATGAGAATTGCCCCAGGTCAGTTTTGGTTCGTCCCGGAAGTGACCCCGCCGGTCTGACCGCACGCAGGAAGCGCGCGGGGTCAGTTCTGACCGGAACTCACCAACGTCCGGTCACGACACACTCGTGGACTCCACTGGGTCACCCCCCCCCCCCCCGCCCTGTCAGCCATGACAGCACGCAGGGTCACGCCAGGGGTACGCCAGGGTCACGCAGGAGTACGTCAGGGTTACGCCAGGGTCACCGGCCGGCGGCGGGGATGGAGTCCGTCCGATGCCGGGACTAAACCGGTAATAAACGCCGGAACACAACCCCGGTCACGAGTCATTCCGGGCTCCTCGTCCGGTGTCAATCCGGTGTCATTCCGGGCTCCTCATCCGGTGTCTGGTGTGTAAAGACTATGTTGGAATAGTTTCGAAACAATTGAAGATTTAAACAATTGATTAACTGCACCTTTAATTGAAGTTCCTGCTGTGAGAGTACTAAAAACGCCTTTGCAAAAATTGTCTGAACTGCAAGGAAGTTAGCCGGTTGTGTGCCGGCTGAATGTTCATTGTTCATGCTGAAGCTAATACCATTAACCAAAGCTTGAATTTAATTCCGGCGAGGGGTGCGTATGTGATTGACGTATCGTAATCATTTTTCAAAGTGAACCGTCATCAGATAGAGGGGTTACTATATGCACGCCCGATATGTGACCTTCAATGTCTCCCGGCCAGCAGCGCAGCATACCTGCAGATATCGAACAGTCACACTGTGCGTACCCAGTATCTGAAGAAGCCACACTTGACACTGTCAGCCATTTTCAGAACGCACGAAGAATGCAAACGTCAAAACATCGCGAATAAACTGATGTTTCGCCCTTCAAATCCCCGTGATTTACGAGTTTGCTTGCCTTCTAGAATGCACTCAGGCGCTATTGCAAGTCAATTTTTACTCTTGCAAACAAGTGTGTTGCAACGTTTAGGTATGCTCTTTGAGAAAAGGGCTTGTATTTGTTTGCATATTCAAGAAGTGCGGCAGCATAAGAGATAGTTGCTTTAACAACCTAGATCTATGCATATGAGAAGAAAAAAAAACACTCAATATCCGGGATGACTAGTTAATGGTACCTGACATGTTTAAAAGCTCCTTCACATCCCCGTCAGTTATATGTCTACGCTTCACTGATATGTTACGATGCCGTTCAGCCTTGTTGACCAAGCAAACATACCAAGACCAAGCTTCAATGCACTCGTCATTGTTGAACGATCCGGTTGGTATGCCAGAGAGAGCGCGGAATTGTCGTCAATCTATTGCGGAGACGTAACGATGATTGAAGGTATTCTTTTGAATAACATATGGAAATGTGAGGAAATAGCTGCACTGAAATCGGAGTGCGATGATCATGCTGTAATAAACTTGATTAGGCTTATGTAGGGTTCACGAATCTCTTTGTTCTCGGAAGAAACTTTCTTGCATTGCTCCTATTGTTTTATAGCAATAATTTACAGAGAACAGATAATGTTTCTCCCATTTTGCAACAATGTATGTCTTATTGAGTGACACGATTTACATTTCGAAACGAGAATTGACGTCGCTTTTTGAAGGTAAAAATATCGAAGCAATCGAAGTCTCCATCTCATGCGAAAGAAATCATGTAAAGAACAATAATCATTTGCCGCTTCAGAACTGCTTAATACCGAAGTCATTTGGTTGCAGCTGGTGGCGGTTGCCGATCTTTTTTAATTCGTTCGCCGTACCTATAGATGCACGATGTGATACGATTGGGTCCGGATAAGTGATTTCATGCGAGCATCTTTTACAAAGCCCATTACCTTCTAACTATACTAGTGTATCTCATATGGTGTAGACAACACTTCAATTTGTCATTTTCAAGGCTTCTACAATTTTACAACATATGTCTTCCTTTTTACGGTGTCTGATTACCATGAGCGCATTGTCATTATACACATATGTTTACGCCAGGCTAGCATGGTAACGGTATTACCATAGGCGCTCCTCCGCCTGGAAGACACTAATCCCGTCTGCCGTCAGGCTACATCCTGACGAGACCGTACCCCAGTTTCCTTCAGGTTGACCACGCCCAGCGTACGACCTCCGGCCCAGCCGTCCGTCCAGCCCGGTCACCCGGCCGCGACCCGACGTTGAATAGTCGCCTGGTGTGGTGTACTGTCACGGGTCGCTCCCTTGGTCCGCCGGCGCCCCGCCCCGTCCGTCACTGCACTGGGTCCCAGCCCGCCCCGCCCGCCCCGCCCGCGGAGCTGTGGGAACCACCGCGCCGGCGGGCGCGGACGGGCCGCGATATTGAGCTACGATGGGCGGGCGAAGCTGGACCTAGAGGTGGGGACCCTTGGCGGGACTCAGGAGCAGGGACCCAGCAGCAGGGACACAGTAGTAGAGATCCAGTAGCGGGGACCCAGAAGTGAGAAGTGGTGTGGTCCCAGTAGCGAGGACCCAGTGGCGCGGACCCAGCGGCAGTGGCGCGGACCCAGTCGTGAGATTCCAACACTCTTGGCAGTGCCCCAGTGGTAGTGACAAGGGAACAGGACCACAGCGTCTGGATCCTGGCGGCGATGACATCACAACAGGTTTCCAGCGATGGGCTACAAGGGCAACGGCAGACAACTCGCCGAACTCACCGTTCCTTTGCTGTCACTGTCGGAGGCAGCCGCCGAGTCCTGGGCTGAGTCCTGGGCTGATTCCTGGGATGATTCCTGGACGGATTCCTGGGATGAATCCTGGGCGGAATCCTGGGCCGAGTCCTGTGTTGAATCATGAGAAGAACCTGGCGCCGCCGGGAGACGAACGCTCATGGGAAGCCGCACACGCGAGTTGAGCGCCTGGTGGGCGGGCGCCGCGTGCGACCCGCGCTCCCTCCGCGTACTGAACGGCTCAGAGTCGGCCGGGCCGGGCCCGTGCGAGCGAGCCAGACTGTCACTGCTCTGGTCCGTAGGGTTATCACTGCTGTCACTGTCGGGGTCGGAGGAGGTGGCTCCCGTGGCCGCCGGCGCCGCCGGAGCAGCGCTGGCCCCGGCGGCGGGCCCATCCCCAGGCTGACCCGGGGAGCGGTCACCGGGCGAGACATCTCCCTGGCCCGCTGCCGACAGTTCCGTGGGTGGATCCATGTCACTGGGACCCCCAGATCCTCACGTCAAGTCCTTCTCAGTCCTTTGGATTCTCACACAGTTCCTTCACAGTCCTGGGGTGTCCTCTACTATCCTCTGCGGTCCTCCGTGGTTCCTCACGACCGTCTGCAGTCTGCTGCAGTCCTCCGAGCAGTCAGAGTCGTCCCAGTCGCCGCCGTTGTCCCTTCATGGGCCTCAGATCTGCACGATGGGGCCGTGAAGAGCCCCCTGCCGGCCGGACTGGCGTCGCACAGCCTCCATGGCCTCCCGCCACCTGACGACAGGGTCAGCGTCAACTCTGAACTCGCGCCAGCAGCAATACCATCCACACTACGGTGGCGCAATGCACAACAGGTTTAGTACTATATTCACGGGCACGTGTGGGGAGCGTTGCAGTACGCCGTGCGCGGTGGCTGCCAGTTGACTGGGTGAGAATGCAATCTCCGGTTGGCAGTGACCACGAGTCGCCCCTTGATTTCGGTCAGCGGTCACAATCCGGGGCGGCTGTGGCCGGCCGGGCTGGTCGAGCCGGTGTTTCCAGAACGAGTGTCATTCGCGGTAGTCTGTGGCTGGTGGGAATATGTGGCCGAGTTTAGGTTGATGTTTGTATGTACTATTGCCGGCAATGTAATGGGTTATGTATTCGGTGGTGTCCATGGATCACAGTTATATGTTCAGAAGAGTTGGTATGTACTATTGTCGGCAATGTAATGGGTTATGTATTCAGTGGAGTCCATGGATGACAGTTATATGCTCAGAAGAGTTGGTAATTATTAGTCACTACTGTTAATTGAAACAGTTCTGTTCTGCAGGCCGATCTGACACATCAAGCGAAACGATAATAAAATACGATATTAAGCGAAATAAAGGCGCATTCGGGACACATTTCACAGTTGACTGAGCTTGCAGACATTTGATAGCCTTCACTGCATTGTCCAATGGCAACTGCCGATAAAACTCCCGGTGGGGAGTAAGATATTACTTGTAACTACAGAGAAGGTTAGTTGTTTGATCTGATCACAAGGACGAGTCGGCTGATTTGGAAACCCTCACTCTCAATGGAACCACAACAACATAAAACAACACGTACGTTTTGCAGCCGTATCTATCTGCTGATGTACTTTCACGGATCTAACAATGCCGTCACGGAATAACACTGCCGAACTGCCAGTTCACTAAAACCAGTGAGCTTACATAAACAATCATGAGCAGCACACAATTTTTTTGTGTAGATCTCTAGTGGAAACATTTATGTAAACATTAGTTAAGCAAGTTTAATTAATTTTATCAGGTGACCGACAGGTGCACTGTCACGGATAATTATCAGGCGGAACAGATTACAATTATCAGACAGAGACACTGAAAGTACGTGTCAAGGTGCAGTGCCCCGGCCTACGTGGACTGGGCACCAGTCATTGAGCGCTAACCAAGACGATCTGCTGGCAGAAACACAATAGGCCGCATAGATAAAGCAATATGACTTGCTCAAGAGCATGTTTTGCAAAGCTGATAAGCTATTGCGTGACTTAATCTTATATAACAACGCGCAACAAGGCAGTGAACAATGTATTTTATGTTATCGTGTATAAGTCTGACTATATTTGTGTGAGCATCTATAGTTCACTTTTAGAATGTTCATTATCCATTTCAAATTTGCTGTTGCGCAATTGGTAACGAAAATAAGGATGATATAAACAATCTTCAGTCCTCTAAAAAAAATGCTGGTATCTTAAATAAACGTTCAGATTGCAGGAGCGCAGTCCTACAACACTTCTCGTTTTTAGCATCAATTACATGAACATTAAACTCGACGTCTTAATCTAAATGTAGTTACGAGTCTACAATTGTTCTGTTTTTTTCCAGGGAGCCATCAGCACGCATAACACCCTTTTACAGCCGCTTCCCGTGACAGAACAATGCAGTCGTGTGAGCTGTGCACATTATGGCGCTCGATAGCCATGCAGTCGGAATGAAGTGTTCGGCGAGGATCATCCGCCAAACAAAGCACAAACGTGCGGCTGACGTCAAAACAAACTGGTGGGGCACCGCACGAGCGCACGAGCGTACAAATTGCACCAACGTACGCCGATAACACATCACAAAGGCACGCGGCAGATGACTAGCAGATATTGCATTGCACCAACTCAGGGCAATCAATTCATTTAGGATAACTCTGTCTTAGCGAGCTCGTAAAACTTTATGGAACTGACAATGTTAACTGACGTTCAATCAATTACAGGTTATAAATAACATAATAGATTAAATGATAAAGTATTGATATCAATCATGACCTGATAACAACAATTACCGTGACACAGTTTTTTTTCAACAAGAACCAAATCACGTCTATCAAGGTGCCTTGTCATACATTTGTCAAATGTCAGAAGAAACTCTGTCGGCAATGCATTGGAAGAAAACCAAATATTATGATTTGTAGAATGTTATGTTGCGTAAAACAAATTCTGTAAAACAAACAGAACGCCAGAACGCCTTTCCCGTCTTGGCCACCTTAGCCTACCTGGCGTCCGGTCTCTCCGTGTCCGCAGGCTGTCTCGACTGTCCCGTCTCGGCGCCGTGCCCGGCTGGCGGCAGGCAGGCGGTCACAGGGCCGGTCTTCCTGCGAGCGACTCACCACCGTACGTTCCGAGCGAGCGCCGCCGCCGCACTGACCGCCTCCTCCCGGTCCCTGCCGGCCGCCGCGCCGCCAGCCGTCAGCAGTCGGCCGTCGCGGTCCGCTGTCCGGACCACAGCTGACCGCCGTCAGCCCCGCACTCAGGAACCAGCCGGTCAGCTGTCAACCGGCCCGCACATAGGAACCAGCCGGTCAGCTGTCAACCGCCCCGCACACAGGAACCAGCCGGTCAGCTGTCAACCGGCCCGCACACAGGAACCAGCCACGGCCGTCAGCCCCGCACACAGGCACCAGCCGGTCAGCTGTCAACCGGCCCGCACATAGGAACCAGCCGGTCAGCTGTCAACCGCCCCGTACACAGAACCAGCCAGTCAGCTGGCAACCGGCCCGCACACAGGAACCAGCCGGTCAGCTGTCAACCGGCCCGCACACAGGAACCAGTCGGTCAGCTGTCAACCGGCCATCAGGGGTAACCAGCCGGTCAACCGGACAGCAGAGGTAACCAGCCGGACAGCCGGACAGCAGAGGTAACTAGACAGTCAGCCGGACAGCAGAGGTAACTAGACAGTCAGCCGGACAGCAGAGGTAACTAGACAGTCAGCCGGACAGCAGAGGTAACTAGACAGTCAGCTGGCCAGCAGGGGTAACCTTGGTAGAACCTTTTGTTCGTTTTTAATTAATAAGGGTCGGATTTTTTAATGGATATGAATAAGAATTGGATTTACGTTTGAACTCACTATGGAATAACCAATAGAACCAATGAGCCAATGTGCCCAATAAACCTGCCACAATCTTAGAAATAAAGCTTGGCATTTGGTAACCATCGAAATTCTTTCCATTTACCACTGCGCCTTATGAATTATTAATTTCGTCTTGTAATGCATTACATTTGCAGAAAATTCCTGCAGTTGGTTTACATTAAAATTAAGTTCGTCTGGAGGTATTCGCATTGGGTAAGATAGCTATGGGCTGATACATTCTGTACCCATCGGCTAACGGCTGGGGTAAGACAGCGGTGGGCTGATACATTCTGTACCCATCGGCTAACGGCTGGGGTAAGACAGCTGTGGGCTGATACATTCTGTACCCATCGGCTAACGGCTGGGGTAAGACAGCTGTGGGCTGATCCATTCTGTACCCATCGGCTAACGGCTGGGGTAAGACAGCTGTGGGCTGATACATTATGTACCCATCGGCTAACGGCTGGGGTAAGACAGCTGTGGGCTGATACATTCTGTACCCATCGGCTAACGGCTGGGGTAAGACAGCTGTGGGCTGATCCATTCTGTACCCATTGGCTAACGGCTGGGGTAAGACAGCTGTGGGCTGATACATTCTGTACCCATCGGCTAACGGCTGGGGTAAGACATCTATGGGTTGATCCATTCTGTACCCATTGGCTAACGGCTGGGGTAAGACAGCTGTGGGCTGATACATTCTGTACCCATCGGCTAACGGCTGGGGTAAGACAGCTGTGGGTTGATCCATTCTGTACCCATCGGCTAACGGCTGGCGAATGGTGAATGGTCCGACTAACTAGTTAGTTAGTCGGCTGGCACCCTCGGCTGGCACCCTTGGCTGGCATCTGTCCACCGACTGCTAACCGACGGCTGGCGACTCGGCTGTCACCCCTAACCGACGGCTGGCGACTCGGCTGTCACCCCTAACCGACGGCTGGCGACTCGGCTGTCACCCCTAACCGACGGCTGGCGACTCGGCTGTCACCCCTAACCGACGGCTGGCGACTCGGCTGTCACCCCTAACCGACGGCTGGCGACTCGGCTGGCACCCTAACCGACGGCTGGTGACGGATCACGATGGGCGAATGCCGGCGCACTGCCAACAGGATTTAGCTCTGAATAATGGATTCATTGTAGAATTGGTCGGATAATAAGATCTTACGCATATTTCTGTTTTTGGCAACAATTTTGTCTTTTGTCGCTATTTTTGGCTTAAAACGTAAGCAAACATAGAAAGTCACCAGAAAATACCGTTAACGCCTGTGGATTGACTCACCGGTTGATTTGGTTTGTGCCAGGCACATAATTATATCCGCCCGAGCATCTCGAGATGGCGGGGCGGAGCAGGCATCAGCCATGTGTTGTGTCACATCTTGTCGGCGGGTTTGCATGTAATTTGCCGCACCCACTCTCCATACTAACGGACGTGCCAGGGAGGATGGAACGAACATCTGTAACCCTGTGATATTATCCGATACCAGCATCACGGTGCGGTGCTCATTCTCAGAGAGCGGCAGTGGTAGATGGCAGATAAGATGGAGATGGAATGCTGGGCACTGATACATTATATTCTCCTGGTTTGTCATTGGTACAACCATAGGTATAGCTCGTATACTTCTGATTTGCCGGTATGGGGCTGCGGCAGTGCAGAAATGAAACATTTGTCAGTAACATGTCAAGACACCCCTCCCCCACAGCCAGCGACATGCCCTCCCCCCCCCCTCGTGTCAGTGATGCGTCTTATTTTACGGCCATTTTGCCGGTGTGTGCTCTGCCCAGCTCTGTCGGAGTGATTGGCTAACTCGCGGTTCAGGGCCACTGTTGATTGCCTAGGCGACACACTGCCGTGCCACCGTGGCCGGCCGGAGCCGCCGTTCCACGCTGCGGACCGTGAAACGACCAACCATTTACGCGCGGCCGCAGAGTGGGTGCCAACAGACCGGGTACCGGGCCGCCGCGCAACCAACACAGTGAGCGGGCGCGCTGCGCAGCCAACAGACCGGGTACCGGGCGTGCCGCGCAGCCAACACAGTGAGCACTGAGCAGATACCGCACGGTAAGCCAGGCGCCGCGCAGCCAACACAGTGAGCACTGAGCAGATACCGCACGGTAAGCCAGGCGCCGCGCAGCCAACAAAGTGAACACTGAACAGGTACCGCACGACGTGCCAGGCACCGCGCAGCCAACACAGTGAGCACTGAGCAGGTACCGCACAACATGCCAGGCGCCGCGCAGCCAACACAGTGAGCACTGAGCAGGTACCGCACGACGTGCCAGGCACCGCGCAGCCAACACAGTGAGCACTGAGCAGGTACCGCACGACGTGCCAGGCGCCGCGCAGCCAACACAGTGAGCACTGAGCAGGTACCGCACGACGTGCCAGGCACCGCGCAGCCAACACAGTGAGCACTGAGCAGGTACCGCACGACGTGCCAGGCACCGCGCAGCCAACACAGTGAGCACTGAGCAAGTACCGCACGACGTGCCAGGCACCGCGCAGCCAACACAGTGAGCACTGAGAAGGTACCGCACGACGTACCAGGCGCCGCGCAGCCAACACAGTGATCACTGAGCAGGTACTGCACGGTAAGCCAGGCGCCGCGCAGCCAACACAGTGAGCACTGAGCAGGTACCGCACGACGTGCCAGGCGCCGCGCAGCCAACACAGTGAGCACTGAACAGGTACCGCACGGTAAGCCAGGCGCCGCGCAGCCAACACAGTGAGCACTGAGCAGATACCGCACGGTAAGCCAGGCGCCGCGCAGCCAACACAGTGAGCACTGAGCAGGTACCGCACGACGTGCCAGGCGCCGCGCAGCCAACACAGTGAGCACTGAGCAGGTACCGCACGACGTGCCAGGCGCCGCGCAGCCAACACAGTGAGCACTGAGCAGGTACCGCACGACGTGCCAGGCGCCGCGCAGCCAACACAGTGAGCACTGAGCAGGTACCGCACGGTAAGCCAGGCGCCGCGCAGCCAACACAGTGAGCACTGAGCAGGTACCGCACGGTAAGCCAGGCGCCGCGCAGCCAACACAGTGAGCACTGAGCAGATACCGCACGGTAAGCCAGGCGCCGCGCAGCCAACACAGTGAGCACTGAGCAGGTACCGCACGACGTGCCAGGCGCCGCGCAGCCAACACAGTGAGCACTGAACAGGTACCGCACGGTAAGCCAGGCGCCGCGCAGCCAACACAGTGAGCACTGAGCAGATACC